>VKOC01016152.1:0-75000 GCA_009364415.1 Spea multiplicata
GTAAGAATAAATACAAAATAGGATTAGTCCTAAATCCCCCAGTTCTAAACTACCCTAATTTTGTCCAAAACCAAAGCAATTAATTTACAAAAATGAAACAATTAACATTTAGTTCCACCAAAAGACAATTAATTAAAACTTAAATAGCAGATTATCTAAAGAATAAAAGTACCCATGAACTTAACACATTCAACTCTACATTAACCTAAATTATTCTGTATGATAATTTTGACTCCTGCATTGGCATTATGATGTTATTGTTTTGCAGTTTTGGACTGCCTTAGGCTGATCATGAAATATTATAACTGAGAAACACATAAAGACGCATAAAGGCCCAAGGGCCAGAATAAACTAACTCTAACTTTAACCAACACAAAATTAGACAAGTATTATTGATTGAATTGTAAATCAAAAATAGTTAATGAAAGCTGAAAACTATATTATATGTAGTTGAAAATATGTATCACCTTTTATAAAACACTTAATGAACAGCTGTATGCCCAAACATGCATACTACCATGATAAGAACTGTGGTGGGGTGAAATTAAAGTATCAGCATGCTGCTATCTATTGTGAAATCAGCTGGCTGGCATGCTCGTTAAAAAAAAAAAAAGATCCCTGCTATCATGCGGGAATCAGGAATTATGATGTCATTGGTACTCACCTCTTTCCTGCTAAAAGATGCTTGATTACCAGATTTTTGTGTATCATTATTTAAATTGACTTTAGGTTTGCCTGGGAATCAACTTTCATGTTCTTACATGGTTCAGATATTTGCATGATGAGTCTCAAGTTCAGCACCGTCGCATATTAGTAGATGTATTAAATAGACTAGACTATAAACTCAGCTTCAGTGATTGGCATTTTGGTAAAAAACATTTTCTGTGTCATTAATAAATGTTACAGCCCGAGAGATGGAAAGTGGGATACGATAGTTTTGTGTTTTCAATAATCCATGGTAAGAATAATCATTTGATTTTGTACAGACTGCTGTATTGTTACTCATTTACCATGTTATTTATCTTCATTAACATTCCAAATTACCCCATATAATGAACTCTTGAACAAGAATGTACTCCACTGTAAAAGCTGTGTTCATGTTGTGTGTCTACTACAAATCTCAATGTTGATCTTCTTATAATTCACTTAAAATAAGCCAATTAGACAAACCATTCACCATTCTGCTCTCAGAATGTTCCATTAAATGAGAAGTGTTTGTTAAGAATTATTCTGTATAATAAAGTCATAATCTTTTCGGTGGGTGGTTACGAGTTTACATTTAGTTTGTAAAATCTCCCAGGTTTACTTTTCCCAAAGTAGAATGGGGTGCACCCTTAAGGCATGTTGACATTGTTAAATGTTGGATTAAAACATTATTAGTTAGGAGTTTTGCCAAGAGCTGGGAATGTTCTTAAATTATTAATTACTCCATTGTTTAGAGGTATTGTGCTGGAAATCACCTGGATTTGAAAATCACCTGGGTTCAAACTTGAATTGCCAGTCACTTGATGTACATCAGTATGGCTTCATATCATGCCAAATAAACAGTCATTTAACATGAAGCCACCTGCCAAATTAGGTTCCAAAATGTATATAAGTACTATCATAAACGTCACTTAAGTAAACTGTAAGTAGAATATAGTATATTTTTATTTGATCTTGTGGCCTTTTTTCTGGGCCAATTGGTGTATTTGGGTTGGTTTAAAGCGTTTTCTATTGGAATTAACATTTTGAGCTCTATACTGTTTTATTAGGATTTTTCTTAGAACTATGCTAAATATGAAATGTGCATTTGTACTTACATTTTTGCCCTTGTTACAGTGATACCCGTATAATTCAGATTAACACAAAGCATCACTCCTGATGTTATTCTAAAATTTGGACATGCCAAAATATCTCTAGAAATAAATGCAAAAAGACATAATCTTCTTTTAACTTTCCTGGAATTTCTTAACCTCCTTTATGTTACAGTGTTCTGGGCATATTGCCTCCTTTGAACTTTGTACCTTTCACTGTCCTCAGAGAAATATCCATTGTTACAGGATTTTTGACAGATGAGACTGTTTTAGTCTTTTACTGATCTGAGCTAAAACCATGAGCAAATACTAGTTTCGATATTGCTCAAATCTTAGGCATTAATTTAGGCATATAGCTTCTTTAGAAACTAGAAAGTTCTGGTCATGCGGTGATTTAAAAAAAATGAATTTTAAAAAAAAAAAGAACAAAAAAACGTGCCTTTAAGTTAAAAATAAATGTTTACTGGTTCAAAAACAGCAGTGTGACTTTTACACTGGTATCAATATCTTAATGTTTTAAATAGTATGACCCAGATATATGTCCTTTATGGCTACACTATTTATTTATTTTTTGTGTCATGGTTTATAAGGTTGAGGTCCCATCAGCAATGATGTCATTATCAGACTTATTAATTTGTAGTTAGATTTCTAGGCTCAATACTAAACCCAGATTGTCAGCAACCCATAATAGTAGTTCTTAACTAGTAGTCAGCTCAAATATTCTATTTTTATAGTATTGCGAAGCCAAACAGATTCTTAATCGATGCCTTATTATTTCACTTACTGTTGTGGCCGTTGCTTTAAGATGGAGAAATAGTCATGAACCTTATATCCTGCAACTTGGCCATGCAGATGGAAATGCCTATGCTTATATTGTCCGACTCAGCTCAGCACTAGAAATTAGTATACCTTACATAAAGACGTGGAGAATTCTTGTTTACAACCGAAAGTAAGTAAAAACCCGAGATGGGTAAACCTCTGTAGTTCGAGTAGGGCTAGCTTGTCCAGGCCATCAGGATGGGAAACGATTGGGTTAGGACATCTTTCTTTCTCTGTTTGAGTCATGTAGTACCTCTGGAAAAAGCTGAATGGCTTGAACATAGGTTCTGCAAGTTGGATGAGGGTCTAGTTTTTATTGGGTGAGCTCATGGTGTGTAACATCCACTTAGTTTACATGTGGTCATACTCCAGTTTCCCTCGTTTAAAACAAATATGATGTCATCATAGAGTGGCTACTAAAATACTTTATTTGCGTCATATTAAGGTGTTCCAAAACTTGGACTTTTAATTTCATTTTGACAGAAATCAGCAGTTTAGTTTATTTCGAACAAGTAAATATTTTGTTTCATAAGCTATGTCTGGATATGATTGTTTTAAGAGCAAGTTGCGCCAATCAATGCACTAAAATAAATAGCCATGATAAACTGCCCAACACTTGGACATTTACAAAACATAGTGAATATTCTATTAGAGTAAATATTGCTTCAATTATAATACTCAGCAATGCCAGCAAAACCATTTAGTTTTGTTTATTTGACTTACATTATTTTACTTAGAAGGAAAGCCCCATTTTTTCCAGATGTTATTAGTATTGCTAAACACCTAGATTAGAAAAAAAACTTTCTAAAAATCTATCATACCAAAGGATTAAAAGAACGGGGCTGCAAAACTGTAATTGAAATCCATGCACCTGTTCAAGAAAAAATAAGAAAGACTATTACCTTCTAAACTAAATCTAAATGGAATTATTGTATTATTTTGCCTAGAATTTTTGAACAGTTAGCTCCCCTTTATTTTTCTTGTGTATCTTGTGTTATCGCTGGAGCTGTTAGTTCACTGGAACTGATATTGTGAGCTAGATGGCTAATCCTTGTTTGCTTTTATATCTGATAATAGATTATAATGTTAGTTTGAGCTTCTGCTGTGTGCAGCAAACATCATATTACATTTACATATTAATGGAATGGATTGTATGTTTTTGAATGTTTTCTGTAAAATAGTTGGACACTAATGGAAGTAGTGAAACAGTATTTATTGTTATGAATGATGGTGTATTTCACAGTATAGAGGCATAAAGACTTGAAGGCATAGAAAACTGCCCAATTAAAACATACTTTATGTATCTGAAATGAAGGAAAAAAGTGTTTGATCTCCTGCTGATTTTGTACGTTTGCCCACTGACAAAGACATGATCAGTGTATAATTTTAGGGTAAATCAATGTTTATTAAGCATTTTGTATTTTTTTGGAGAAATCCAACAAAGGAAGGGGGGGGGATACAGAAATAAGAAGAAGGGGAGGGGGGAGACACGGATAAGGGTACAGTCCAAATCCATCACAACATATACAGTAAGAGGAAATATGCAGTAGGGAGGGTATACATTCGGAAACATCACATCTGGGTCAGTAAAATGACAATGGAAGCATGAGGGACCAATCAAAATATTTTACCAGATAAGTAACAGGATGTAGCATGTGTGGAGGCTCCGAATGGAGTGGGGCCGGCAAGTCGATCAGTCTATAATTTTAATGGTAGGTTTATTTGAACAATGAGAGACAGAATAACAACACAAAAATCCAGAATAACGCATTTAAAATAAATTACAAATGGAAGTGGAAGTGGTCATCAGAGAAGGTAGGGAAACATTTAGAGAGCGTGAGAGAGAGTGAACAAGAGTGAGAGAGCATGTCAGCACCGGGAAACAAATTTCATTCCCAAGTCAAAAATGCCTCCTCATTTTCGGGCCAAAAGGAAGGGGCAGCAAATAAAATTTGGTTCAACAAAAAGAATGGTCCAAAAAACAAACCGAAAAAATCCAAATCGTTTTAGGCCCATTTGCACATATCTAGGGCAGACTGCCTGAGGTTAACACAGGACAGCCTGGTGAAGGATTTCCACTTATCAGATAGATAGACAGATATAGGTAAAGTCTCACTTCCAGTGTCCTCTGCACATTCTCAACTGTCTTCGACTGTTTACTGAATTAGCCTGAACATAGATAACAAATTACTTGATTTCAGTGTTGAGAAACACCGTTACAGATAATAATGTTGCCAAAAATAACTGAAGTAAATTCATAGTATATCATATGACATGTCAGCCAGTAGAACAGTTAGTAACATGTTACTCTTATGATTATAACAGGAAGAAAGGCATCATTATAGCCTATACAGCTTCCAGGAGTCTAACTGACAGATATTATTCTATGGTTTTATTACAGGAAAAGCTTAGCTTGTGTTGTTAAATTTGGACCTGTGTACGTTGGAGCAATGGGCCTATTGTTTTCTTCCTAACCAAACTTCTGACACCCGCAGGGTTTTTTTTCTTGCAGTTGAGATGCTTGTGGCATTAAAGATTGCCAGAACTAAACAGGCAAAAATCAATCCTCGTTTTATGCGGAGAACAAGCACAACATGAGTTTTGGCTGACATATAGTTCTGGATAACCCATTACTGTGGGACCACCTGCACGCAGAAGACATGTTCAATCACATTATTTTAACCACTGGCGATTCCCTTTTCAACTTTTATCACTAGACAAAGAAATGTTTTTACAAACAACAACATTTGTCATATATGAATTCTGGATTACCGTAACTTGTGAATATTTTGTTATAACACATATCGAGCCCTGATTTTTTTCAATTCCAAATACAAATATAAATGTTTTTTTTAAATTTTTAACAATTAATATCTGTATACATATATATTAGAGATTGTCTAACTATAACAGAAAAAATGTATTTTTTTCCTCACAGTTTGGATTGACAGAAAAACAGTCCAGTCTATCAATGGTCAGTATAGTTATATGTATTTTATCCATAATTATCTGTTTCATAGTAGTATGTCGTGTTTGACTATTTTTATTATTTCATTTTAGGCCAGTGACCGGTAATTGATGTAAGAGCAGCTACACATTGAAGGACCTGATCTGCTGCTGTAAATGTAAGCGTGCAGCTCCATCAGCCAGCAGCGAACTGGGCATTTGCCTAGTTTGCCAGATGGCCAGTCCAGGCCTGGCCTTCTCCAATATGTTACGATTTTGTTTGTTACTGAAATTATACAGAAATGAATTAATTAATAGTAAAAATATTTGTGCATACTTAAATGAAACACAAGATGTTAAATAGTATATAGAAATGGCATACATGTAATGGACCACTTAGTCTCTGTTAAGATAAGTCCAGTTGCCTATGGTGGCCAAGCCTGTATTAATTTTAGAGGATCAGCTAGTCTCACTTGAGTTGAGTTTCAGGGCAGATTTTTGCCAGGTCTTCATCTCCACTTTTTTTAATTTTAATTTTAAGTGGCGGCAACATATCACCCATACCACTAAATCATTCCCTGAAATATTATAAGTGAGGCAAAAATATACATAATTCACATAATGTATTACGGCTACCTTATCCAGATGCATTCAGATTTGATTTAATGTATATACATTATATATTGCAATCAGAGAATGAAACATAAAATACAATTTTGTAATAAAGAAGCTCTTGTTAAATTATTCTACTTTTCAAGAATATGATTATTTTGAATAATCTGAATGTGTTTGTCCGTAACATTAACCTAAAAGTAATTCACTGGCTTGCACCACAGATTTTGCATATTTACAATGGGGGTATTATATTTGTTTTCTTCTATTAAACAATGCAGGTCACAAAGTTATAATAAGTTAATATTTTTTTTTAATTCAAAAATGTTATATCAAGCGGACACAGCGTCATTTTATTTTTTGTACATTTATCTCAGTTAACTGGCAGCAATGCTCATTCTCTAGAAACACAATTTATGTTCTCTTAATCATTACCATACCAGAAGTCTAAATAAGCCTCAGGCATGATTTGCACATAAAAGATACCTTTTAGAGTCGAATAATTACCACAACGTATACAAAGTGTAAAGGTAAAGCAGAAAACCCTTCCTCTTGGTTTTGCTTTGATAAAGAAAATAAAAGGGATTTTTTGTATTAAAGTAATATCCTCTTTAGTTATTAAAACTGAGCCAGCCACGTGCACTAAACTGTTTATTCTTCCCAATTACATCAAACAGGTTAAGTAGAAACCTGTTTTAAAGACAAAGGCAAAAAGGAAATATCTTATAACTTTAAATTAGTTCAATTTTTTTTTCCACACTGTACATGTCTCAAATAAAGCTACATGTATATAAGAAGAGTAATGCACTGTGTATATGTTTTCATTTTTAATACTAAAATACATCAGGGCTCTTTATCAAGACCCAAACTGCCCATTGGACACTTAGTGCAAAGTCAAGGTGGTCAGATGAATGCTTTCACCCATGAACAATTTCACACGCCACATGTATAATTTCATGTGACACTTAAAAACCATTGATTTCTATCCATCTATATACCCTTGGCTCATGATACATACGCGGGATTAACAATGATGTCAGCGTGCTGGTTTTTTTCTTATTCCAGAGCTGGAAACACGTATGTAGAATTTAGAGGTTGCGTTGTTCTGAGAAAACAAAATAGAAACACTTGCTCAGAAGAGGTATCCCTCTTAACCTGCCTTGCAAGTTTTTAACAATTTAACAAGTTAAGTCTAATGGTATAAGGTGAGCTCTTTTAAGTATCCATTGTGTATGTTATCATTTGACTGTTGGCTCCACAAACAAAAGGGCACATTGTCTTACCTGCAACAAAAAGGCACCAATGGTCATGTAAAATTACCATTTAGGTAAAGAAATGCCCACAGACAATATTTTAATTTCTGATAAACCCTTAGGATTATATTTTTATCTTGAAGCCAAGCACGTCTTGATCTATCTGTATTCTGCTATGAGAATCACAACCAAATGTATATACAAAATGTATAAGTGTAAATTTGCTTGCAAAATGCCCATTTATGTCATCATCATTACGCATCATATGCAAATGACCTATTACAATGAACATTAATTTAATATTACATTGTGAACAATGTTACAAATGATGAGGGATCCAACGAATAAAACACCCTATGTTTTCAATGTCTGACATGTTCAATGGAAATTGTGTTAAGATAACCAGGTGGTAAATGACAGAGAAAGTTGTATGTTCAATGAAAAAGCATACCTGTTACATTATCAGTGTGGTCCACATGAGCTTTAGAACAGTTTTCTACGTGTTTTAAGATGAATCTTGCCAATAGCATATGGCAATGCACAAGGAAGTGATTAGGATGTGTACTCGTAATATATAAACATGCTTTATGGCCGTCATTGGTAAGACTGCAGCGGGCGTTTTGTTTATAGCAGCTGGCATATACACTCAATCTGGATATGATCAAAAAGACATTTGATGTTCTTAATGGGCATTAGAACATCTGTTCAGCAATAGGTCTTACATATAGCCAATCAATGCAAATACATGTTAAAATGTTTAATATTTAGTACAATGTACAGGAAGGTGTCATGCCAGTATTAGGATAAGGATCCGCAATGCAGAGTATTTGGTAAACACTGGTATCGCCTGATGGGCAAAACACAGCACAGGAACAACAGGAATGTAGTGCAGAAGAACAAGGAAGACTCTTAGTCAAGGTAGACCAAAGTCCGGAGGAGGATTTAAGACAGTACACAGGGATAGAGCAGGAACGTGGGTCAAGTCCAAGTAGAGGTCTGGTACACAGATCAGGATCTAATAGTGATAATACAACAAGAGAAGATAATTTGTGGTCAAGCCAAGGCAAGAAACTGGAAACCGATGCAGACTAAGGACAAGGTAATAACTAGGAATAACACCCAGAAACTTGTATGAAGGATGTGGGGGCCATGCTAACCCCAGAAACAAACCATTATCCCCTTTTCCTAAAACCCGAAACCCACCAAATAAAGGACACACCACAACATTATGGATTAACTAGGCCACAGTTTTTATTAACATAACATAAATATGCACTGTGTTAGCATACCTTTTATTTACATCCTTTATAAGCAACCATACATTATACAAACAATAAATAACAAATATAAAAAAATATATAGCCAATATAAACAAATCACATCCCAAATAATACAAAACTTTCCTAAAACAGTACAAAATTAGCATCATCCTTGCCGGCTCCTTCTAACATTGGTTACAACCACACAATAAGATGGAACTTGCCTCCTCCTCGTCCAACAATACTGACAGCTCCCTCTGCTCACAATCATGCTAACCACCAGCCGACCTTAAGCTTGGTGGGCACGTCCAAGGTCAGGGGAGGATTGAGCCCAACTTCCCTTCCTTCACCAGCACAATAACCGTAACTTACAACCACTCATTTACCGGCAAGGACACACCAACCACCTGCTGTGACAAGGAAAGAAAAAACATTAAAGACCGAAAACAAACAACAAATAAAAAAGGGAAGGGCAGGCATCAGCAAGTGATTGCTGGCCGTCTCAAACAGTGGCAATGACCTGGGTCACAGAAAGGTCACCTTTTATTATATTTTTTTGCCACAGTTAATAAGAGTTTTGTGTTTCATACTTTTGGTTTCTAATTCCAAAAATACTGAGCTGTGTGCATATTACAGAAAAAACAGCAAATATAGTAAAATTAGAAATTGCCGCAGCAGGCATCTTTGTTCAACTTTCAGACTATGCTGGAAAAATCACACAGGAACACAGTACAAACTTTGTAAATTTTTTTCTGTATTTTCAGTCTTTCTACGCTGCATATTATTTGGTACTCACTGTGTAGGTGTGAATAAGACGTTATTAGTCACACGCTCATTTATACACCGATCAGCCACAGCATTATGACCACTGACAGGTGAAATGAATAACACTGACTATCATGTTATCATAGCACCTGTCAGTGGGTGAGATATATGAGGCAGCAAGTGAACATTTCATCCTCAATGTTGATGTTTTAGAAACAGGAAAAATGGACAAGCATAAAGATCTGAGCAACTTGATAACGGACAAATTGTGATGGCTGGATGACTGGGTCAGAGCATACCCAGGACTGCAGCTCTTGTGGGATCAAAAGTGGTCCCAAGGAAGCAAGTGATGCACGTGGGGAAGGGAGGGCGAAGGCTGGCCCGTGTGTCAAAGACCACAGACAAGCTACTGTAGCTCAAATTCCTGGAAAAGTTAATGCTGGTTCTGATGGAAAGCTGTCAAAACCCACAGTGCATTGCAGTTTGCTGCGAATGCTGCAGCATAGCAGACCAGTCAGGGAGCCCATGCTGATCCGTGTCTACTGCTGAAAGCGCCTACAATGGGGACATGAGCAGAAGAACTGGACCACCGAGCAATGGAAGAAGGTGGCCTGGTCTGATGAATCACGTTTTCTTTTACATCTTGTGAATGGCCATGTGCGTGTGCTTTGCTTACTTAGAGAACACATGGCACCAGGACGCATCCTTGGAGGCCCCACCTAGCAACTTACAGTACTTAAAGGATCTGCTGCTAACATCTTGGTGCCAGATACTACAGCATACCTTCAGAGGTCAAGTGGAGTCCATGCCTTGAAGAGTCAGGGCTGTTTTGATGGTAAAAAGGGACCTACACAGTATTAGTGTATATGCTTTTATATGATTACTCAACAAAAGATAGGCAAAACTTAGGAATGTTAAATTTCTATGCATATATTAGAAAAAAAGATGGACACTTTTTGGTGACCTTTAATAGCTATAGTTCAATCTGAACAGATTTGGGCTACATAGGAATAATTAAAGTCTGTGGGAAATATGAATTTTGATCTCAATGTACATTTTCATGCATCAGCTTGTCTACTCTAGAAGAAAGGAACCCATATCATATATTTGAATTTACAAAATTTACAGCATATAAATGCACCAAGACCTATTTTTAATGTAATTTCAACACTTTCTTAAGCCCACCGAAGAACTGCAAGCTAGGTCATGTGGGATATGGATAACAGCTCTGGCGCCTGTGCTATTACCTTTTATAATTGAATGGTGTCAAGGGTTACTGACACAGTTCAAAGCAATATATCTTTCTTTCTATTATTTCAAGATGTCCCTCAACATTTGCAATGCACAAGAAAGCATAGGCTAAAGAAATTGTGATTGCATTATACAACTGACATACATTTTTCTTTACAAATAGAAGGCCTTAGAAAGTCGTTGAAGATACATGTCTTCCTTGACAGCCTCAAGCTGGACCGAATGCAACTAATAGCATACATTTTTCTTAACAAGTGGAGGGCTTTAGAGAGACGATCAAGAACAACATCTTCCCTGAGAGCCTCATATAGGTTTTAGAGTCAGTTATCCTTTATATTGTCAGGGTCATGGGCCTGTGTTCTGGAACCTACTGTATAAGACTACTGCCTTTGGGGTAAATATAACATATTACTACTTCCTGCAGTTTATATACACTCAGGAGCGACTCATTTCCTGTCCTATTTACAGATGTCTTCATGCTAAAAGGGAAGTCCCCACCTACTCTGCATAGCAACAGTCGTCATGGGAAAGCTGGACTGCCATCTAGACTACTCTTTGTCTTGAGAAAAACAGTTCTAAATATTGCCATTTGTACTGTTATTTTAATTTGCCGATACATAATATATAAAACAGTATTTAAGCTTCAATGTACCTGTACTATATCTGTACTATATATATATTTACAAATTCACAAAATTAAATAGATGCTAAAAGGCCATGAAGTTCAATTGTTAGAATGAAGCTGTACATTACATTTATCTATAGAGGGCCAGAAGATTATGTAGCACTATTACAACTGGGCTAACGGTGAAATTAAAATAACAGTTACTGAAAATTAGTTCACTGTTTAAATGAAGGCAGACGAGCAACCTCCCCCTCATCCAACATGGATGCAACTCCAATATTGGAGCTGAGGTGGCATTGAATGGCATCCTTCACTATACTCCCAGGTTCACATGACTATATTCTTCTGTGTTGCCAAGAACTGCAAATGCTCCCATTTGAATCATTGAAAAGGGTGCAGCAGCGGATAATACACACATTGGAACTTAATCTGTGGTTGGAAGAAGAACAGTCATGCATGCAAATAGAGAAAAGGAATATAAATCAGAGATGAGCCTGTGAAAATATTTAGAAAGAACTAGCCTGACATTGAAGCAAACACCTTTGCTGTCAAGTGATTCCTTTTTTTCAGCTGAATATGTAAGAAGGAAATATTGATGTGTAACATTTTGTTATGTCACATCTTTAATTGTCTATTTAAAAAATGAGTCACATTTAAAAAGGGGCACGGCTATTTTCATAATGAATCTCCAGTGTACTTGCATTTCTTTCCTTATGAAAAGATGCTTTTAAGTCAGCATAGACATAAAAACTACAAATATGGCCACTGGGTGGGCTGTCCATGCATATGTACAACATTGTGGGATTGAAGAGAATCTTTTGCAAGTCCACACACAACACCATATTTTAATGCCCAGAAACACTAATCTAAGTTATAAGCAACAATTAGACTGTGCAGAAAGTGAATCCTATCCTACATAGCATTCTCATAAAAAAAGAATAAAGAGATAAAAGGGATATCAGCTCACTTATATACAGCTACTGTTTGTAACACCCATGGAGGTATAATGGTGTAAACAGTAAATTTGGATGATTAACCTGACCGACCATTCACACCTCCAACATAATTCTTACTTTCAACGTTGATAGCTTGTACTTTCATTGTTACTAAGGAGCTGCCTGCTACCCTCTTGTGGCTACACAGTCCCTGCAACATTCTATATTTTACAGGTTTAGGCTACCCAAATGTATACCAAAATAAATTGTTTATATTGTTTGTTTATAGAACCATCCCAAACTCCTCAGTACTAAGCAGTTGAGTGAATAATATGTATTTGGTATATGCACTAGTTTAGACCTACTCCATTTATATTGTGTAGATGATCACATGCACTATACGGACAAAAGTTTTGGGACACTTGACCATTACGGCATCAGGGACTTTGATGACATTGCATTCTAAATACATAGACATTAATATGGAGATGGTCCACCCTTTGCACCTATAACAGCTTCTACTCCTCTGGGAAGGCTTTTCACAAGATTTTAGAGTGTTTCTGTTTGAATTGTTTCCCCATTCATCCAGTCGAGCATTTGTAAGGTGAGGCACTGATGATGGACAAGAAGGCCAGGCCTGGTAGCAAAGTGCATTACCTTACACTTATCTATATTGAATCTCATCTGTCACTTATTTGCTTGGTCCCCTAGTTTATCCAAATCATTCTGAAGAGAAGCTACATCCTGATCAGACTTTATAACCTTACCTAATTTAGTGTCATCAGCAAACACAGACAACTGACTTCCAATATCTATTTCACGATCATTAATAAATATGTTAAAGAGAACTGGACCCAAGACAGAACCCCGAGGCACCCCACTTACCACAGTTGTCCAGCTTGAGAATTTACCATTAACAACTCTTTGCACCGTGTCACTAAGCCAATTTCTTATCCAAACACAGGCATTTTCTCCAAGACCGATTTGTCCTAGCTTATACAATAACCACTGGTGTGGAACAGTGTCAAATGCTTTTCCAAAATCCAAATAGACAACATATACAGCAACAGCGTGATCTATACATTTACTCACAACATCATAAAATGCAATTAAATTGGTCTGACATGATCCGTCCTTCACTAAACCATGGCGACTCCTACTGATGATATCATTGTTCACAATATATTTCTACATGCCATCTCTTAATAAACTCTCAAACAATTTCTCCACCACAGATGTAAAGCTTACAGGTCTGTAGTTCCCAGGCTCAGATAATGTTAGAAAGAAGCAACCACTGTAGACATAATTCATTCAATAAATTTGATTTGAAGAGAAGTATCTTATTTTCTAACTCCAGTCACTAAAGAAAGCTTGCCCCAGTTTACATTGAAGCCTTTTACAACATTTACTCCAATATGGATTACAAATTAAACTGCATTGTTCTTCTTGAGAGTAACACTTAACAATATTGAATATTGTTGAATGTTTTGGAATTTAAAATAGTAACATTGTATATTCAGTCTTTAAAAATATATGTACCAATACTATTTCTTTTTTACAATGTAGAATACATTGGACAAAACACTTTTTATACCCTATGATTATTCAAAATCTATCTACAGTTCCCCACTTCCTATGAAAAGCAAATTAGTAATCTTGAAAAAAAGGCTTTTCTTCTCCAAAAAACTCTTCTGAGCGCAAAACATCCTTTTTATCATAAAAGCACCCTTTCCATTAAATTACTATATAGACTCATATGAAATTAGGAAGAAGGAGGTTGGAATTTTCCTGGGTAAATCCTTTGTTTAACTAAATTGGGTATATGATGAATTTCCTACTAAATTAATGTTTGTCTAAATAAGTCACTTATCAAAAGCGTTGGTAGCTATGATGCCACCAGGTGCTCTGATATGCCGGTTAGCCTATTTATTATAGATAAGATAGTAAAGATGACCATAGCACAAGAAATTCACTGGTGCAACACAAGATGCTTTGGTCCACTAAATGCTATGTTGAAGGGGTTCTTCTTGTCCAAAACTGTTGGTAAAGTTGCTCATTGTTTCAGATTGTTTGCAGAGATATGTTAAGACCAAAAGTGGAAATGGCTGCTGATCAGGTTAACGACTGATAAGAGGCTCTAAACTGCTAGGCGGATGCCTAAAAATGCTAAAAATGTTAGTCATATGATACTTAAATTAGTCCCAATAAAATCACTTAATAAAATTGTTGGAACATTGTCTAAAAAAAGTGAACAAAAATGCTCCAATTACAGCGCTGTGTAATTTCTTGGTACTTGAAAAATAAAATGTAATAATAATTCTTAACCCCTGTCTTGTACTTACATCCTAGCCTATATCTTCTACAGCCCTGACGTGTGACCTCTCTTATGTCAGTCACTTCCTTGTACCGATGGTGCTGGCTTTGTCCCGTAACCATTGCTCAACTATATATTTACCAACCGCATTGCTGCATGTGTAACGCTAACATATTTAAGAATACAATTATATTATTTCAAATTAATTTGTTTCTCTGTAACAATATATTATTTTGAGACAGACCTTCCTTTTGATAATATTTTTACAAGTTGTCAGCACTGTTATGTCTTTGTTGTATTTGGCAATTAGTAAATTACACCCCTGGTTAAAAAAGAAAGAAAAACGGACACAAAGCTGTTTCAGTTAAGAGTAAAGGATTAAAGTAGATTATGCTATTGTTAAAGAAATCCGTCCGTCTTTTCATCCTTCTGTTTGTCTATTTACCCATCCATCGTTTCATCCATCCATTCAAACTACTTACTTTGGCATGTCTAAAATATCATAATGGAAGAATATTTTCAGCCTCCAAAAAGAGAAGTACCCCCACAACCAGCTGTGCTGCGCAAAGGGCCACTGAGTGAGGTCAAAATATGTTTCTTAAAAAGCAGCAGCTGGGAGCTTTCAGTTGCCTAACTTTTTAGATAAGCGCAACTAATCTTCCAAGAGGAAGCAAACCAAGTTACATGTAAATAGCGGGTGTCAGGTTTGGATGGGATTTAATATTTACTATTAGCTGTCTAAACTGCTAAATCTCTGTAAATTGTACCTCAGCTTAAAAAGGTTGCTCAACTTGACCTTGTCTTGCCTTACAAACCCTCCTGACAGTAGCAGAGATCAGTTTAAAAGCTGTCAAGGTTAACTAACTTGACTGCCATTAAGTTGAACCCAACAGCAACTCGAAGCTGGCTGCTTTTCTGCATATAACCAGAGTCACTCAGCTGGAGGCTAACAGCTTGTCAGAGTTACCATGGCAATTGTCCTTTGGACCAGCACGTTATCCAGCCCACAGCCAGCCCATTCAGGCTACTTAAGTAGCAAAGGTTCACTTCCTTCTTGCCCTTGTGTTCCTGACTACCTTTGCATGACCTGACTTTCCCTGACATCCCTCCTGGCTCCTGGTTCATGACATTGCTGATCTCCACATTCCTGACCAGGTCTTGGTTCCTGATCCTGACTTGTCTTTCGGTACTTTCGCCTTGATCACAATTTGGCTTTATTTGATTTGTTATTACAATAAAAGGTGTTTTGCACTTTATGTTTTGTGTCCCTATGTTTTCTGGTCCCTAACAGGCCATCAATGTGCAGCTAAACAGCACTGAGTCTTTGTGAATAAACGACTTACTGTTTGAGCCAACAGTCAGTTGCCGTCGTGATGGTTTTTTTACAAGGGTTTTCTCTGTAACTCAACTTTTACATCAGCACAAATGGGCAGACTAGACTGGCTGAATGTTTACCTGCCATCAAATTTTATATTTCTATAACTGACAATCTGAACCTTAGTGAATTCATCTGTACAAGTGACCTTTTCAAGAGGCATATCATGTTCCTGACATCTCAATTTCAAGATCTAGACTCATGTCTTAATTTTAAAATCCTTCCTCTATTCATTATTTGGGAATGGGACTTTTCTAGCATGATGTATGTATTTTGTAATTTACAGATACATTGAGGTTTATTCATTGAGGAAGAGTTGACAAGAGCGATTGCAGGAGAGTTGTGTTTCAGCTTCTTAACATTATACATTATGAAGATCCAAGCCTGAGTGAGCTTTTGCTTTAGGAAATGCTTGGCTGGCCCTGTATAATTTATAGTTAAATCAGTAAGATTTCCTCAGTCTTCTTACCTGTTGAATAATGCATCATGCAGTTCTAGCTCAGCCCTTCTTATTAGAGAAGCCTGCAAGTGTTAGCCCTTCATAATGAATAGTAAACTGAGCAGGGCCGGCCCAAGACTTAATGCCGCCTGGGGCGAAGTTTAAAATGCATTTTAAACTTCGCCGACGGCATAATCTACCCTTACCCCCCCTTGTACATACCTTTAAACAGTCCTGCGGCGAGTCTCCCTGCTCTGCCACGGTGTCGGCTTGTAATGCTGAGCGCCGGAAATTGACGTCACTTACGGCGCTCAGCATTACAAAGCACGGCACTGAGACTGAACAGGGAGACTCGCCGCAGAGGAGAGAGAGGGGCGCCGAGCAGGTAAGCGAAAACCACTCTGCGCCCCTCTCTCTCCTCCACTTAAAAAAAAAAAGCGCTTGGGGTAGCAAAGTGCCGCCCCTTCAAAAGTGCCGCCTGGGGCAATTGCCCCACTCGGCTCCATTGTAGGGCCGGCCCTGAAACTGAGGAAACCACAATTCTCCTGCAAACGCTCCTGACAACTCTCCATTTAGTACATAAAATCAATTGAAACTATAACTTCCACTTTTTGCAGTTGAGACAAATGTACTATTTTCAATTGGTAACTCTAAAAATGCTTTCTATTTAGGTATATGCATTTGTAAAAATGTAAATAATAAGGTGTAAAAAAAATGTAGCCATAAAATAACTATAGCATTCACATAATATCTGATAAACAGCTTAATGAAAAAAGCAGGGACTTTCAGCAGGTGACATAACTTTATTACAATGAATTATTCTTGATGAGTTATAAGCCATGTTTTTTGCTTAAAAACTACCTAGAGTTTTGCCTACTTTCTCCTTTTACTCATTCATAATACTCTAGCCATTCATATAGGTCTTGTTTAGATCTGATGGTACAGCGTGGGCATTTAACCCAAGATCAGATTATGTAAACATTTTGATGATACAGATGTAAGCAACTCCAGACAAAATGCTAGTCTACCTTGTGAGAAACTGAGCTTTTGGTAATTTTCTCACAATACTGTTTCTTCAGACGTAGCAAGAACGATCTTGTGTTGCCCTTCCTCCTTATTTTTGGATGCTGGTTGAAATAGTTCTTACAAAGTCTCATCTTTGCAGGAGCTTGCAAAACAATTAGAAAAGTCAACTTTCATGAATATGAGTCTGTTACATGGTCTACTGTTTTTAGCTCAGAACTGATACATGTGGTGACATTTTGATATGTCTACATCTGGCCCCGTTTTTATTTTTAAGATGTATCACAGTGTAACATTCATGTCAGTTTCTTATTTGTAGTTAACAAACATTGATGTTGCCTCCTAAGAATTTAGTTTTTTTGTGTCCATGTATTTACTTCTGATGCCTGACTGGACCAGATGAATGACATTGTACCTGTTATGTTTCTACCACCTTCCAAAATTTACAGTAAATGACTAGCCTTCATTCAAAATCAGACAAAAAAAGCTGTATATTTGCTTATGAAATCTAAATGTTATTGGGGATATGCATAAGCAAACACTCTATGGGTTGTGCATTTGATGATAATTATTGGTTTGTAACTTTACACTCAAAAGATCCTTAATTATTTTGCAAATAGGAGCAGGTTATTTGGCTGCTAGTGTTGCAGCGCTGCAGGGGATCTGGATCTTAGTCTTGTAGTCAGACCTCTATTTTATGTCTGATTATAAGATGACCTCAAATATAAGACGAGGGGAATTTTTCAGAGCATTTGCTCTGAAAAAAACCTTGTCTTATAATCGAGCAAATACGGTATGCTTTGTCTAAATGTGCATATGGTGTGTTGCCTTTCAGGAGCTAGCTATAGTATTTTATCAATGAGGAGCAGGGGTCCATGGAGTTTCTTAATGTGGAATCAGAAACTCAGCGATTCCAGTTTAACTTTATTAAAGCTCCACCTGTAAAAAAAACAAAAACATTCTTTAATTATGAAAATAAGTATGTATGTATTTATGTATGTATGATAATTATTAATTTATGTATGACAATCCTCGTAGGGCCATGGATATGTTTTTGGTTTTCCTGTTTTCAGTAGAACTCAGCGGTTAATACAGGCATGTATTGGGTTAGACTTAAGGCTGTTCTTTACTTAAAACAGGAACAAACATTGTGTTGTGCTGTAGGTCAGCTGTTCTGGTAAAGTGGGCCCAATATCCAGTCCATATAAAGGATTGACAGTTTTAGGATTTTATTGATAACAAATGAATCAATAAAACCATAAATTAATATGTGAAAAGGGTTCTAGATGGATCAGTTTCTCTTATACTTACTGTTTATAGATATTTCTGTAACTGATTACATGGTAAGCATAAGTGTGCATTCTGGGTGAAATCTACTTGTAGCTTTTTGAGTATTACTTTTAAAGCTTGATTCATCTTACTATCTGTGACGGAGGCCTCCATCACTGGGGCCACTGGAGAAGCCTGACTGCCAGCCTCCTCCCTATTGACTATGGGCCCTGGGTTTGTAGAGACTTCTGTGGCTACCCCCAGCAGTATCTTCTCATCACTGTCTGAGGGGATTATCTCCAGCAGACAGCCAGGATCTGCCACCAGGGAGTGACCACCATTCTTTGATGTTTAATGTATAAATCAGTCTCCCCCACCTATTGTATTGTTAATCCCGTTACTGCCCCTGTTGTCTCTGGGAGGCAGATTAAGGGGGTTGTTTGTGTCCCAATATCTTGTTTTATGTAAATGTGTGTTTTGCTGGATATATCCAGCTCTGTGTGTAAGAAATAAATCAGTCTTCGTTTGGTTTTCCCCTACACTGAGTCTCGGCGAGTGACTGGGGAACCGGGGAAAGTGTGAGTCCCAGGCTAAGGGAGCACAAGGAAGCGGAGGTAGTCGGTCGGACTAGCCAGCTCCGTTACATTGGTGGCAAGCGGCGGGAATTCTTCTTAGTCTGAGGGACACTTACTTTCTACCGGGATTGACCGACAGGACGGCAGACTTCGGTCGCCTTGACGAGGACATGGATGTGGTATCAGAATTCCAGGGGCTGCTGCGGGTCATCCTCTCCTGCTACACCACTGCCCTGCCTACAGAACAATACCAGAACCAAGTGGTTCGACGGTCAGTATGGCAGAGGGCTGTTATACGCCGGGGTCAGTGTCTTCCAAGCTCCGAACAAAAGATTAGAGACCAGCGGGAACTTCGGATGCCATTCCTGGGACAGCAACCACAGGAGCAATTGGTATCCGAATTGGACAAGCTGGTCCAGCAGGAGGTAGAGCTGGAAGATCACTATAGGGATCTGCAGTGGTATTCAGAACAAGCATATTGGGGAACTGCGAAAGATTGTTCTCCAGAGGGCTATGACTTTGGTGGCCTGGGATTATTATGGGATAGTCTTCAGGAGGATCCGGACTTCGGAAGTACAGCGGAGTGGCGGATTGAGGACATCCGGGATTTCAGGGAGTGGGACCTCCCAGATGCACTGGGACTCAGAGGTGATTTAGACTTTCTAATTACACAGGAGTGGGAACTGGAGAAGGCATATAAAAAACTGTTCGAACGCGTTCAACAGAATGCCCCAGTGTCCAGGGATTGTGTGGATTTTGTGGATGTGATTGAGTGGTCGGCTGAGGATGTTAACCCAGGCGGGGTGGATGGGACTGCGGTCTCCACCCCTGAGTCAGAGGGATACTGGGCAGCTAATCCAGATCCGATCCTGGAGCTGTGCGACTTTACACCACAACCAGATCCAGAGACTGGGGATTCATTTGATTTATTGTCTGAGGATGTTAACCCAAGAGGGGTGGATAACAATGCGGTCTCCACACCTGGGTCCTCAGAATGCTGGGCAGTCTGCCCAGATCCCTTAGACCCAGCTGAAGAGCTGGCAACAGGGCAGAGCGCTGCTGGCGTTTGCCCCACACCTGCAATGACTGCAGGGGTCCAGGGAGATGCGGCAGCCGGCCCTTCTCCCCAGCGGCAGCTCAAATTTCCGGGAGCAGAGGAACCGGTCCTCCCTCCCCAGCAGCAGGCCGACCCAGAAGATGCCTTAACCCCAGCTGAAGCGCTGGCACCCGGACAGAGCATCGCTGGCCTCTGCCCTGCACCTACCAAAGCTGCAGGAATTCAGGGAGATCCAGCAGCCAACCTACCTCCCCAGCAGAAGCAGGGAGGTGGAACAGCCGGTCCATCTCCCCAGCGGCAGAACCTAATTCCGGTACCGGAGGAACCTGAACTCCCTCCTCAACGGCAGCAGGAGCACCAGGGAGGGGATGCAGGAGGCACCACTCCCCAGCGGTACCCGGGAGATGGCGCAGCCGGCCCATCTCACCAGCAGCAGGAGCACCAATTTTGGGAGGGCATTAATGGGCCAAATAAACTGACTGACTACGGAGTCAACCCGTTTGGGGTCTCATCCTATGTCAGTCCAATTCGAAGGGGGAAGAATTGTGACGGAGGCCTCCATCACTGGGGCCACTGGAGAAGCCTGACTGCCAGCCTCCTCCCTATTGACTATGGGCCCTGGGTTTGTAGAGACTTCTGTGGCTACCCCCAGCAGTATCTTCTCATCACTGGCTGAGGGGATTATCTCCAGCAGACAGCCAGGATCTGCCACCAGGGAGTGACCACCATTGTTTTAGTTTAATGTATAAATCAGTCTCCCCCACCTATTGTATTGTTAATCCCGTAACTGCCCCTGTTGTCTCTGGGAGGCAGATTAAGGGGGTTGTTTGTGTCCCAATATCTTGTTTTATGTAAATGTGTGTTTTGCTGGATATATCCAGCGCTGTGTGTCTAAAATAAATCAGTCTTCGTTTGGTTTTCCCCTACACTGAGTCTCGGCGAGTGACTGGGGAACCGGGGAAAGTGTGAGTCCCAGGCTAAGGGAGCACAAGGAAGCGGAGGTAGTCGGTCGGACTAGCCAGCTCCGTTACACTATCTTTCAGGGCCCTTTTATGTTAAGTGTGTATTCCTACTCCAACATCCCTACCCTCGGTCCTGCAGCAGGTCCTCTCTCTCCTGTACCCGTACCGGTACATAAACTTGGACCTGTTAATCCGCTACCGACCTCTGCTTGTGTTTTGACCACGTCTTTGTCTCCTGAAACCCGTTACTGACCTCGGGCTATGCTTCAACTACCACTCAGTCTCCTGGACCTGTTAACCCGTTACTGACCCCATTTTTTTTGAGGCCACCTATCTGGTTCCTGACTTGCCTGCTCTGCAACTCCCAGAGTGTTCTTCCTGGACTGGCATTCCATCCTGCCATGAGGTTCCTACTCCTCTGCCTCAGGTTGGCCCTGTTGGCTTCTGGGCTGGCTGTGTTGATCAGGGCACAGTTACCTCTCAGGCAGCCAGAAAAGGCTTTAAATTACACATGTTTCACACCCTTTGAATGCCTCCCTCACATCCTCAGTTCCTGATTGTCTCTGTAGCCTTCAGCGTGTAACCGTGAGGATACACATTTTTCAGGGGGATGCACATTGCATCTTAAATCGTCCATCTAAAGTCCTCATCGGTAGCTCAGTTAATGCTAATTCTCAAATATTGGCCAATAGTGAATATTGGTTAACTGACACAGATACAGTAATGTCATCTTAAGGGGGACAACAATTCCTTCTTGACTTCACCCTGGATGAGCATTACCATATTAACTTTTACTTCTGATAACCCTATATGCATTTCATACCTAGAAAAAACATTTTTTAATATATGGATTGAATTGGCCAAAACAACTTCAAATGGCAGTCCATTCCACAATTTTCAATCTTAAGGGATGCACACTTGTTGTCTGAAAGGTATGAGTTATAAAGAGATCTCTAAAAAGATCTTTGCATTGACCCTGAACATACTTTCACAAGAGAAAGCAATCCCAATTGCCTTCCTTCTTAGCTGAAATTTTCCATTCCTTTAATCATTTTGTAGCCCATCTCTGAAACTTTTCTATTTCCAGTATGTTCTTTTTTTGTACTGGTGGCCAAAACTGTGCTGCATATTTTTGATGCAGTCTTACAAATGATTTATAGAGAGGCAAAATTCTGTTCTGATCCCTAAAACATATTCCCCTTTTAATACATTGCAATATCTTGCTTGCCTTAGCAACAGCTGCACAGTCTATTGTCAACAAGAACATTCAAATCCTACAGTATAATTAGGTTTTGGTTTTCTTACCACGTGTGTAATTTTACATATTAAAACACATATGCCAATTTATTGCCCAGTCTCCCTTTTTGTCTAAATCCCTTCACATAACGATTACATCCTGCTCAGACTTTATTACCTTACATCATTTTGTGTTATCTGCACCCAGTACCTTCTTTCAAGTCATTAATGAATAAATGAAAAAAAATGTCCCAAGGACAGAACCCTGAGGCTCCCCACGTAAGACCTTTGTCCAGCTTGAAAATGTGCCATTTTCAAACCATCCTCTTCAATCTGTCTTTCAACCAGCTCCCTATCCAAGTACAAATATTTTTATGCCTTAGTTTACTTAGTAACCTATTGTGTGGCACATTACCAAAAATCTTTGTAAAATCGAGGTATATTATATCTACTGCATTACCTTGGTTTATATTGAAACTTACCATTTCATAGAAAAGTAGCAAGTAGGTTTGACATGACCTATTAATATAAAAATTGATATACACATTTATGAAATAAAGGAGCCAAAAGGTGTGTTTCACCGTAGCAGGCTTAATCATAGTCTCTCTCTCTTCTTCATGCCAAGCTGGTTTTATAATTTTCAACAAAGATTGGATTTTTATCACTTGGATTAGCGCTGCTGTTATTTTTGAACACATTATATCACTGCAAGTTGCATGGATATAAGCTCCTTTATTGTAGAAATTTGACATGACCTGTTACCCATAAATCCATGTTGACTATGTGTAATAATATCGACAACTGAAGCAAACTCCTGGGTTGCATCTCTTAACATTCCATCAATCAGTTTTCCCACTACGAATGCTAGGGTTACCAGCATCACATTTGCTTTTCTCCAATTCAAATGCAATCCCTGACACTGATTCCTCGTTGGAATAAACTGAAGAGAAAAAATGAATTTTGCAGCTCTGCTTTCATCTTATCTTTTGTAACTAATTGTGGCCCCTGTGCTACTCCCATTTGAATAATCTAGGCCACTTCCAGAAGACGTTTGTGTCTGTTCTGTGTGTTCTATCATGAACAACAAGGATTTACACATGTGTGTCCCTTCTCTTATCCTATTATGGTCCCTTTATTCTATGGAACTCCCATCTGGTGACTATATGTTGTATCCCAAATATGGACTGATCTGCTGTGTTAATGGGATATTTGGCTGGGTTTCCCCATGGGTCAGATGATACCAGCCCTCCTCTACAAATGGCCTATAAATTGATTCTAAGCCTTTGAGGTAAGATCAAGTGAGTACCCGCGAGAGAGTAAAAGTTAAGTGAGCATCATTAAGACCAAGAGCGGCTATGGAGCCCCGTGGTTGGGTCCGTTGTGGGGGTGGCCGGCATGTGAGTGGCTATGCGGGGGACCTTTTTTTTACTCGCTTGCAAGGAACATTAAGTGCACCATTAGCACGTACAAGATCCAGCCCTCCTTAGGCTTTGGCATAGCAGGGAAGGAAGCAGGGCACATATTCCTCGTGAGGAGTGCAGCTCCAGAAGAGGAAGACTAGGCACCTAATGTTCCCTATGGACCTACCACACTTGGAGCACCAAATATGATTTTCACACAACGGAACTGAGATGGGCTAGTCCCTCAATTGTAAACCGATACAGTAATCCAAAACACATTTCAGCAGAGACACCTCTTAATGGCACTATCTAGCAGCGCCCAATGCAAGTTGGCCAGAAGGGGCTGGTTACATAGCCCAGAAAAAACACAGAAATGATGCAAGCCAGTCAGAAATCAAAGTTAAACACAATGGAGCCCTAATCACTCTCGCAAAAAAGAAACTTACAAAAAGGAAATAGTGCTTCTGACTATGACCCAAACTATGACTATGATCAAATAAGCAAATGGGACACTTGCTAGGCAATTGTCCCTGTTGTTATCTCTCTCTTGTGATGTCACCAATTTAGCTAATATTGTTATTAAAGTTTTGATGTGGGCAAAATGGAGATACAAATATAAACATACACTTTACACAAAAACATCTTAACCTTATTAATTTATTAACTCCTACATCCCTGCATACTAGCTGTTAACATTTAATGTCCTCTAGTTTGACTTCAGCCAAATTGTTGTTATTATGTATTGGTTAGGTTTTACGTAAAACTTTGCATGCTTAATTTACCAAATCTTATTTAGGATTCGTCTGTAATATGAAATTCAAAAACATGTAAAGAAAAAAAACTGACATAAACAGGACTCGTTCAATTTCTAAAAAAAAGTTTAACGAACCTAACATTTTAGAATTGTTGGCTTTAAAAAAGACAGAGAATGGCTGAGGTTCACTGATGCATGAATGAGCTGCAGGTGCTTCCTTCTAATAAGAGTCCTATGGGAGAAGGTCTTTTCGTAAAGCAAGAAAAACAAAAATGTTTTACTAAACTAATTTTCAAACATTAATAAAGTTTACACAAAGATTTGTTATTTAAAAGCATTCTGTATATTACTGGAAAATCAATATAACCCCTGCCTTACAAAATAAACTTACAAGAATGTTTTATATTAATATGATCATAAACATTTATATATTCATTGATAATCGACAAATGTATTAATCTAAATGGAAGGTAAGCATTGAAATACATTAGTTTTACTCAACATATTTTGTAATATGCTTAACATGGCTTTTTTCATATGTGTGCATTTTTCTGCAAATGTCTTGTGGTCAGAATATGTAGTGATGTCATCTACAATTCGGGCACATGGGGTTTATAAAGGCTCAAAGAAGACATCCTCTATTTTACTTGTCAAGTTCCTTTGAAAGGTTCAAAAAGTCCCACTGTCAGCTATCAAACAGTCAAACTGTCTACTTCAAAGAGGAAAAATTCTAACCTCTTGTCACAGAACATGCACTGGCAAAAATGTAAGTTTCTTTTTTGTTGTTTACCAAGTACGTTTTTGGTTTTGCAAGTCAATTAACTATTAAAATCAGACTGATTGAATGTTTAAATCAAGTACATAAATAAAGCCATATGTTATTATGTTAATACATTACATAGTGTTTTTGTGCACATTTTTTTATATAGGAAATATGAAAGTTTCTGTTCTTGTTGAAGGCAAGCGCTATTTGCATACTTAACAATTGTTTTAATGAATCAAACAGCCAAATAATTTTAGATTTTTGAGATTTATTTTGGCAACATCCTCAATCTGAAAACTAGAATAATCTGAATCTCAGTCTGAAACTAGAATAAATCTACGGTACATGATTTAATCTGAATCTAGAGCATCAAATCTTTGATTAATAGGGCGTCAGCAGAACGGTAAGATTCCTTTTACAGTAGAATTCATTGGATCTACTTCATTGTTTTAGCTAATGAATAAGACTGGTGGAATTTATAAAGTATATTGCAAGACAATGTTAATGCACCTCTGAAAAAAATTAATAATGCATACTGGCCCCGAAATATCAGTAGGTAGGCGAATTAATAATAATATAGAACATAATAGTAATAAATTGCACAAGTAGTTAATGCCATACAGAAATCCATCAATGCAGACGTTCAAAGTGATAACTAGAGGTGGTCGTGATAATTTGACCATTTCAACGAACCTACATTGGAGATGAGGGCTAACAGAAACACTGTTTAATGATATGTAGCTAAGCACTAGGTGATCGTCATGTATTTGTGATAAATGCATGTTGTCATGATATACAAATTTAACTCATTCAGCTCACCCCTACTCTAATATCACTGAAGTGGGTGGTGGTGGAGTTTAGGCCAGTGGTCAGTGTTTTAAACACTGTAATTTTGTGTTAGTGTACTCCAGAACCCATCTTTTCTTTATTTTGCCAATCATCTTTGTTAAATGCTGGGGCGTGACATCATATCCAGGCGCTGCTGTCTCAGAAAACTAATGGGGATAGATATTCTATACTTGGTAGGCACAGACCTCCATAATGTAAATGGGTCAGTTACAAGGCCTAACCAATTTATTTAGAAGTCACTCATTAGGGAGCTTGATCTCTCAACGGTGTAATCAGCTCTCGTAATGCAGTACCGGGGACTACCACCCCCTCTAGCTTTAGGCCTAGGCCAGAATAGGCCATTGTTTATAGTGTCTTGAAAATCCCAGATAGGTCTTTGTCAAAAATGTATTTACACTTACATGTTTCAGTTATCACTACAGAGGCCTCAAGTTTGTCTTCTAAGCTTAACATACATGCTACTTTTTTGGTTTTCCCAGCTTTCATTATGTTATAATTTGACATTCCAACTAACTATTATTCAAACATGGGGATTGCTTACATCCCTTACATTTCACATAATGCAGGGTCACAGACAATTTTATGTCTGTCAAGGATTTGGCTGCTGAGACTACAGCCTGTGGGTAAAGCAAATTTATATGGCCTAGTAATAATATCTTCCAAAAACATACATGATATTTACAGGTTTCTTAAGTCAGCTTAATGCCCACTGTCATTTAGTAAAGGGCATGACCATCTGCAGAAGAATATAATTACGTAAAAAATGATTTATACGTGATAAAATACCTGAACGGGCTAGAGTTTCTATATAATACCAATAGTTATATGTTTAATTAAATTTAAAGAAAGCAAAATCTGTTCCAGGGAAATTATCCAGTATGAGAGATGGCCAAGATGGCTGTATTCTTCCTTTCTAGCATTTCTTTGGAAATGCTCCTTTTCTGTTTTGTTCCACTTCCAAGTACTGAAATACAGAGTACTATTACTAGCTGTTAAATTTATTATGTTGGTTATCATTATTTCAGGCTGAACATAAGTAGCTTCTCTGAATGGTAAAGGTCTTCAAAGCAGATAAATACATGCCCGTTGCAGTATGAGGACCCAATTATGTAATCCATCAAATAGATAAACTAAAAACCATTCCTTAACCCGAGAAAGTATTGTTCCTATCCAAAAACTGTTGGTTCTTTAAAATATATCAGTATTTGTTTCAATTGTTTTGATATGGACTAAGGAGAAATGATGAACAGAATGATCCTTCTGAGATGTATGAATACCCAGTAGTTAAGGGTATCATCTAAAGCAAATGATACTGGGCTGAAGCTGTCCTTATACCTGAAAACATATTTTACTTTTAAAAATAATCTTTCAGCTTTTATTAAAGAAACATAATACAATCTTCTTTTATGCTGATTTTAATAATGTTAAAATCATGATATAAACACTTTAAAGTGTTAACTTGTGTGACCTCAAATTTGCATTTGCGGCATGTTTCTTAACTCATTAAATGATTCAGTCCTGTACCTACATTAGGCACGTTACACAATCCAGCACATATAATATCAGTAAGATCATACTTTTTTCATAAGTATCATGTCACATACAAGATGGATTATTTAATATCTTATGTAAAAAAAAGGTTTAATGTATCACCCAGCGTAAGGTGAATTGCCATTGGAACACTCATTTTAAAGGGGTAGGGAAAAGAATAGTTTGCAATCTATTACACAATCTACCAATTGTGGGATTCAGTATGCCATCTAGAATTAATTAACACTTTGTTTGTAAAGAACAAATAAAATTGACAGTTTGCTTGAGTTTCTGAAATGAAATCAACTATTTTCAATTTAATGTAATATGCAGAATACGCCACATCTCTGGTTTCAATTTGTGGTTTCATGTTCCAATCTCAAAGATTGAATGCATATAATTAAGTACATCAATTTCTAACAAGCACACTGCTAACATACGTATCACCGGGGTCATTGGTTTTCACACCATCAATGTGCTTCCTTTGGGATTTTCTATATCTGAGTGTGCTAGTGCTAGTGTCATAAAGGTTGGTGAGATACTGTATCCTGACTTGGTACTCCCGCCAAACGTTACTTCCTCCTGACGAGACACCAGAGATTAACCCCTCCGGCGCCAGACAGAACCAGAGTTGCAGAGAGAAGGGGGGGGCCTAGCTAGCTAGCTGAAGCTTAGCTACCCAGGGTGATCATAGCAGCCCACCCCAAGCATCAGACAGTACTCGTGTTGAGGAGAAAACAGGACTCAGTTTATTTGGAAACACATCAGAACAAGGGGGTAATTTACATACAATAGACACAGCAAAAACCACACAAAGTTCTCCATCAGGTCCTCTTTGATGGTAAACACAGGTGGTTCCCTGGCGTCTTGCTAAAACCTGCTGGATATCAGATCCAGGTGCAAATACTGGCCATGGAGCTCTCTGTCCTGTAAGTCCTGACCCGATGGAGATAAACCCCCTCCCAAAATGCACGTGCTCCAAATCTGTGTCTGAGCTCCACAGTCTTTAGGCTCTGGTCCTTGGGGAAACACGGCATTCTGTACCAGGGGGAAGAAGTAGTCCTAATGGTAGTCCTAATAGTACTCCCTGTACCCACCTCCCCAAAAACAGGACTCCTTCCAAGCCCAGGGCCCATAGTCTGTAGGGAAGAGGGTGGACCCCAGGCCCCCGATCCAATGATTAAAATAAATGTCTCAGAAATCAGCTTTCAAGTTGAGTTTGAAAGTTAGTATGATTTTGGTGATTTGTCTTTTCAAAAATTTTTTGAAACTAAAATAATTATTTCATTTTTGTATACAATATCGTTTTCCTTTTTCTTATGCTCTGCTGAACCCAGATGGTTTTCTAATCTTAACTAATTGGAATACATATGTAAAAACATTCAACATAATAATTACTTACTATATCACTGCATAGAACAATCATAGTTATCATATGTTGTGACCAAATGAAAGCCTACAAAATTGAGATCACCACACAGGACTTGCTGCCCTAGGCCTGTATAAATTCTCTGTGGAGGAGGAATCTCAGTGGGGTCATATATGTGACCACGCAACGACAGCGCAAGAAATCGCACAAAGCAGCTCTAAAGATATAGGCTCCATGCCAGGTGCATCTTATGGGCTGGTGGGGCAATTGACTTTGGATACACTCACAGGTCAGAAAGTGCCAGTCCTCACCTGTTACCACAAATACTGTTTGTTATATTGCTATACATTTTTTTTAAATAAATCAAATAATATAGCGATATAAAATATAAACCTGAACGAAAAAAACAAATGTATTCTTTGTATTTCAAATTATTTTTTGAGTTAATTTTGAAGTATAATGTAAGCATTTTTAATTATTTAAATGTCATTGGAGTTTGAAGACTATGATGCTGGTTTGACACACTGCACTTTTTTCAGTTATTTGTTGCAGAGGAGCTCCAGGTCTTTGGAACCCCCAGGGGCTTCTAGGTACATAAGTGGGCCCTTCAAGTTGGCACGCGTGTGAGCCTTTTTTACATTCTCAGGTGCCAATAAAGACTATTGGTACATGGGAAAAGAAATGCAATACACGTGTATTAATTAGTAACCAAATAACATCTGTACTAATGGTAAAAGAAAAAAAGCTCAAAACTGCAATACAAACAATTAATTATATCATTATAATAAATTAACATCAATAAATCATTATAAGAGCTCATTATAGCTTTTTTTTTAAATAAAACATCATCATCTCTCTGTAAAAAGGGTTGCCTTTCAAAAGTTGCTGATTGGGTACCAGTCAAACGAGTAGAACAGGACTAAATGGCAACCTAATGGCGACAAAAGTGTTACCGTATTTGCTCTAATATAGGACAAGGTTTTTTCAGAGCAAATTAAAATAGAGGGCTGACCACAAGATTAGGATCCAGAACCATCGCAGAGCTGCAGTGGACCTGGATCCTCCTCTCTGACAGCCCACGTTGCGCACAGACAACCTCCGCTAATGCTGGCACTTCCTCTGGGGCTTCTATGACGGAGCGCCAGCATTAAATGACCTTCCGGTGCTCTACCATAGAAACCCTGGCGGAAGTACGGCAGTGGAGGTTGTCTGCGCGCACCACATAGACGTTCACCAGCGCTGCCAGCGCTGCATGGGACCTGGATCCTCCTCTCACGGAGCCGGTGAACGTCTGCGCAATGTGCATAGACATCCTCCACTGTTACCTGACACTTCCACCGGGGCTTCTATGACGGAGCACCGGCAGAGGTTGTCTGTGTGCATCGCGCAGACGCCCACCGGCTTCTCCCACTTGACACCAGGGAGTCTGGAGCGCGGGGGACAAGTCTAGGGATGCATCGGTAAGTCAGGGGGGCATATAGGGGAGCAAAAGGCATTTCTGGGAGCAGAGCCCCAGATATAAGGCATATCTGGGGGGCAGAGAGGCATATCAGGTTGGCAAATAAAAGGATATAAAAACAAAAAAATGCATTTTTCTGAATCATGGTTTTTATTAAATATGAACAAATAGTTTACGTGTGAGTTAATATTTTCTAATAAAACTTTTTTTCTTATAGGGGAGTCTTATATTTAGGCTTTTTCATTTTTTCTGAATTAATAATGAAATTTGGGGGGGTTGTCTGAACAAATACGGTATCATTATTCTAATGAAAATAAAAATGTACAAGAAGTATAGAGTTTTCTTTTGTCGATCTTTGTATCTTGCAATATTATTAATACTCTCACATACATATGTACTTTATGTACACCCACAATCTTACCTTCATATATCTGAGTCATTAGTTAACCACCTTCTGTGAGTCAACTATTTCCTTATTTTTTTTTCATTTGTTGTTAATACATTTGTTTTCCTGTACTTTATGGTTAACTTACCATCTTTTGTACTCTTTCTTGTACTATTGTATGTATATATATATTTGTTATGTAAACTGTGATTGCTGTAATTGCTCATCGCTGTGATCACTTGACCTACAGACCGCCCATTCAGGGCCCTAAGGACTGCTGCGGTTGTAGACTTGATGGAGTCTATCGTACCTGAAAGCAAATAGGTAAGTGATAGGATTCTATGCCAACACATGATGGTATAGAAAGTCAGTTTGTGTGAAAAAGTAAAAAGGGGACTGTCGCAAATTGAGCTCTGCGCTCAAAGCCAGCAGTTGAGTTCATTAGTTACATTCAATGTCCATTATCCAAGTTATTCTAACAGCAATCACACTCCTATCATACCCAGGCCGCCAGTAAATGCTGGAACCTTTGCATGATGGGACTGTGATTGCTGTTAGCAATCACACTCCTATCATGCCAAGTCAGCCAGTAGATGCTGAAACCTGGCTAGCTGCCCCCTTGTGTATTGATGCTGCCAGCAGTATGGGGTCTGCACATCACTTACAGCCACCCTGTGCCATGGCCCCCCAACTTACACATCTAAGCTATCACACACACTCATTCATTCATATAATCAATAATTCACAGATTCATTTCCTCAATCAGGCATACTCATTCAAACACCCTCCCCCACCCCCTTCCCTTACTGCAGCTCTCTCAATGCCGCTCACAGACTTCAGCAGGGGCCGCGGCCTCCCTCTGGGTTCCCTTGTACTGCACTTCTCTTGTACTGCACAGAGGAAGCAGGAATGGAGCAGTCATGTGATATCACGTACATTCACGTGACTCTGCTGGGTTCCACAGATAAGCAGGGCCCTTGAGATCCCGGTTCCCCTGGCTCCATTTGGCCCGCGGGCGGCATGTTAGACACCCCTGGACACTTGTTAATGAGACACTAAAATGATCTGTAGAGCTTCTCCAACCTAGTCAAAGTTAGCGAGGGGGGTAGATAGGGAGAAGGGAGCGAGGTGGGTAGAATCTTGAAATAAATAAACAGTGAGAATAAGTGAGAGAATGAATGAATTAATGTGTGGATGCATTGTGTGAATAAGGGAGATAATTAATGAGTTTGTGTGAATGAGTGAGAGAATAAATTATTGTGTGAATTAATTAAGAGCAATCACACTCCTATCATGGTCAGGCAACCAGTAAATTACTTTTACTTTTAATAAAAGTGTGAGATTTTTTTATGGTGGGGGGGATCATTTTCGGTTTCAGCCAAGTAAATGCGGAATTGTTGGTTTTGGTCCAGAATTTGAATTTCGATGCATCCCTACTAAGCCAGACACTGAAGTGGTAGGCCTACACCATATCAATGTTTGGCTTAGTATATAGAGATAGGGATTATGCTGCACTATTGTCAATGTCTGGCTCAATGTATAGTGATAGGGATTACGCTGTACCACCGTCAATGTATGCCTCAGTATATAGTGATAGGTGTTCTGCTGTACACCCGTCAATGTCTGCCTCAGTATATAGTGATAGGTGTTATGCTGTACCACTATCAATGTCTGCCTCAGTATATAATGATAATGGTAATGCTGTACCACCTTCAATGTCTGTGTCAGTATATACCGATAGAAGCTATGCAGTTTTAAAGTGTGTGTGTGGGGGGAGGGGGTGCCACATACAGGATCGGCCCCAGGTGCCAAATACTCTAGGTATGCCCCTGCATAGGGGTTTGTCACTCACTCATGATCTCAAAATGTAAAAGAGGTACACTTTAAAAACAACCAACACATTGAATTGCATTCCCATGAGGCTCAGCCAGCATACTACTTCCATGATGCTGGCTAAGCATCATGGGAAGTGCAGCAACAGTAAAGCTGCAGATGCTAGCTGTGAACAAAAATTTCCATGATTCTCAGGCAGCCAGGTGCCCACCATAATGCTGGCCAAGTATCATTGGAAGAGTAGTCCACAGCAGCAGAGATTTTTTAAATGAAAAAAAGGCTAATGTTAGTCTCCCTCCCAGGACCCTTACACACTGCCTGTACACACACCTGCCCATAAACACACATATACACATACACTGCCTTACACACACACACATATACTGCCCTTACACACATGCCCACACACTATATACAAATACACTGCCCTTACACACACACACATATACACGTACACTGCCCTTACACGCACACATATACATGTACATTGCCCTTACACACACATATACACACATTCACTGCCTTTACACACTCATATACACTGCCCTTACACACACCTCCCCATAAACACACATATACACATACACTGCCTTACACACACACATCCCTTGCACACACATATATATACATGTTCACTGCCCTTACACACACATATATACACATACACTGCCCTTACATATACATATACACGTACATGCCCTTAGACACCACATATACACGTACAACTGCCTTACACCCACATACACTGCCCTTAGACACACACATATACACGTACACTGCCCTTACACACACATATACACATACACTGCCCTTAGACACACACATATACATGTGCACTGCCCTTACGGTGTGTAACAACTTCCTTGTCATTGATACCTTTCCTGTATCCTGTTGTAGGAGCTCGAGGTCTGTCTGCGATCTCCCAGCTAGATAGGTGGGACAGCAGGACAGAGGTATGGTAATGTCTGCTAAAAGAGAGCACTAAAATAGGGTGCAATGGCACCAAAATGGACAGAACTCTACTTGTTACTGCTTACAATACCTAAGGGTTTTAGATAAAATTATGTCTGTTCTTAAAAATAAACAAAACTTCTCCAAAAAGCTCTTATTAATAATCAAACAGAAGTTTAAACATGTAATGCTGCAGCATTACCATTAAGCCTTTTTAAGATATCAGTGGATGAATCTAGTCATTGCCTAACCCAAAGAGACACACAAGGGCCTGATTAAATTGTTTGAGTCATGAGACTCAAATGAACCCAAAATGGCATAATTAAGTGATTAGCTATATTGTAATATTACTCAGCTTTCATTTCATAGCAGTTTCTATGTTTAAAGTCTGTGGGGGATGCTTGGTATATGCATTGCTATCTGCTGCAAAATATCATACGTAGTAATATATAGAAATTAGGAAATTCTCGAAAAGGTCACAAAAACATATTTTCTACATTTATTAAGGTTTTTCTTAATTCAAGTGCACATTTTTTCAAAACAATACAATTTAAAAACAAGAATATAATTTTAAAGTGTTTTGTTGTAATAGAAATGTTACTGCAATGGTTTTAATACTTAATTAGGTATAGTTTAATAAAAAAGAAGTATTTCCCTCCAATGTTGTTACTGCTAAAACATTGGAGGAAGTTCACTATCTATTTACAGTCGGTGAATTTTTGAACCAGGACAGGAATATACAAAGTGTTCTGCGAATATGTTGGTCCACTAAGACTAGAAAACAGAAAATATGCATTTAATAGCCCAGCTACTTTAACTGAGGTGTATCTAATGTAACTGAATGTATTTTCCACTGCAGAATGTGGGTGGATTAATTGTGATAGATTTATATCTCCCATAGAGTCTATCCCAATTTCATGGATTGGGGTGCTTCACATATCTAGGAATAAAGAGAATGTATTTTATTAAATGTGCTTTTGCTATTGAATATTTGATGTGATTATGGATTCAAAGTATATAATAGGTTTAATATGTCATTGCAGATAGGAAAAAGTAGCTGTAAGTACCTAATTTTAGCTGCCCATGAAGGTTTTCAATACATTTTCTGTTTATCTTGGTTTCAGGTATTAAGAGACCTCATTGAGTCAAAATTGAGTCAAAAATTGACAATATACATGATTAACAATAGCATTAATATTTCTTACAGAAGGAGAAGAGGGTCCTGCCTGTACCACCTTATAGCCTGTATGAACCTACAGTCTATTATAATGTCATCCTTCTAATTTTATTAGAACTTATGCAGGGTCAGTTCAGCTTTTCTTGCAGGTCAGAGGTCAGTGGCGACTCTAGAAACAATATATAGGGGGGCACACAAGATACCACAGTAAAATTGGGGGTCATTAATAATTTCCACCATTAAATCATACCACTGAAAAAACAAATATAATGTGCTATGGAATGATACTTTTGTTATTGGACAATACAATACTTGATCATTCAACATGGGAAGCCTGAAGCCACAATTTAGTACAACTAATCCTTGAAATAAATATTATAGAGTAAACAACACAATTCCTTAACTTTTCCACTACATGATTTCAGGGCCTAATATGAGACCCTGCTGCCGATATATATATAAATATTAGATCCTGCTGCTGATATATATTAGCCCCTGCTGCCCATATATATTAATATTAGCCACAGTTGCCGATATATATATTAATATTAGTCCCTGCTGCCAATATATATATATATAAATATTAGACCCTGCTGCCGATAGCAGGTATAGATCAACACATTAACACACAAACCCAGCTTTGCATGTATAGATCAATTGAAATTCACTTGTGATCTCAGCACTGAAGGTATATATCAAATAAACAGAATCAGACATACAAATCTTGTATTTGCAGGTATACAATAATAATATATGAAACATAGCATGCAGGTATAGATCAAAAAATACATGGAAACAGCATTGTAGGTATTAATCAACTGAACAAGACATACAAACCCTGTATTTGCAGGTATACATAAATAATGTATGGAGACATAGCATAGCAGATATGTATCTACAGAATAACACACAAACCCAGCTTTGCAGGTACAGATCAATTGGAATTCACATAAAAACTCGGCATTAAAGGTATATTTAAAACCCCCCTAAATTACAGGCATAGATCACAGGTTGCACACCCCAAAGTCAGCCCTGGCGTCCACACTGCCCACATAGAACCTGGCCAGCACCCAGATAACACACATAAGATTTGTCATCTTTGTCCCCAAATAGCCCAGCGCAAGTCAACTTTGTTCCCAAACAGCCTGGCCTATGCCATCTTTGTCCCATATACACCCTGCCTGTGCCATCTTGGTCCCCAAGGCTCACACATCCTGCTAGTGCCATCTTTGCCCTTGCACAATTATACACCTATGATACACACATACTCATTAACTCATGCTGTCCCTCATTCAGACAATTCATCCACACATTAACTCATGGTCTCCCTCATTCAGACAATTCATCCACACATTAACTTATGCTCTCCCTCATATTCTGACAATTCATCCACATATTAACTCATGCTCTCCCTCATTCAGACAATTCATCCACATATTAACTCATGCTCTCCCTTATTCAGACAATTCATCCACACATTTATTATTATTTATTGTTTTATATAGCGCCATCAAATTCCGTAGCGCTGTACAATGGGTAGACAGGACATAACAAGTAGTATGTAACATAAATTGACTAACAGAGACAACAGGTGAGGAGGGCCCTGCTCAAACGAGCTTACAGTCTAGAGCTCTAATGCTCTCCCTCATTCTGACAATTTATCCACACATTAACTCATGCTTTCCCTTATTCAGACAATTCATCCACATATTAACTCATGCTCTCCCCCATTCAGACAACTCATGCTCTCCCTAATTTAGACAATTCATCCACACATTAACTCATGCTGTGGTGGGAATTACACTGTACCATATCTTATCAATTTATTAATAATTTATTTTTTCCAGTTGACATACAGTGAAATAAATATTCCCGCCAACATCAATTTTAAGTGGGTGCCACATACACAATTCGCCCCGGGTGCTAAATACTCTAGGTATGCCCCTGCAGGAGACAGCAGTGTCACAGAGACCAACATCTTGAAGAGTTTGAAGGAAAAGAAGGTGGTCCACAGTGTCGAAAGCAGGAAAAAGTCCAGTAGGATTAGCAAAGACTAGTGGCCCTTGCATTAAACAGTGAGTAGGTCATTAATAACTTTAGTAAGGGTGGTTTCAGTAGGATGTCAAGGATAGGAATCAGATTGAAGAGGGTCAAGTAAGAGGTTAGAAATCAGAATCAGTTAGTGCAGGAACAACATTGCAGGTGTCAGGTTAAAGTCATGTGCCAGGGTTGGAAAAGTGCATGTTGTGAAGAACAAGTAGTAGCTGAGGCTACATTCTATAGAGCAGACGTGAGGTTGGAGTTATAGAGAGAAGTAGCACTGTTATGCCATGAGATAGGAGGGAGGAGTAAATCGCCTGAGAAGTTGAAAGAGCTCTGGCTAGGCAAAGTTGCTGGTGGGAGGAAGAAGTAAGAGGCAAGTTGAGAGAGCAGGAAGTGGTGGCCAGAGAGGGGGAAAAGGGAATTAGATAAGTTAGTGAGAGAGCACATGATAGAAAAAATAAGGTCCAGGATGTTACCATCATCATGAGCAGGGGAGTTAATGAGTAGAAGCCGTAAGGAGAATCGGTCAAGAAAGATGTTAACAGGGCCGGGGGGAACATGACAAGTAGATGGGATTAAAAAGTTGGATTGCATGGACCTTAAATGAGGAAAAAGAGTGATGGAGCAGAGGGAATAGGTTGAAACTTTTTCTTAAGACTTAGTAATCATGCAGATGCTAACAACAGAAAGTTAAGATTACTGCCCCTGTGGTATATATGTAAGGTGGTGTCCTAATACATATGTATTTCCGTTTACTGTAATCAGTAAAATGTGCATTTTTTTTAGTGAAATATGATGGTGCAGTAAAAGTTATTCGGTACTGAGGCTGCAAAGCTTCCCAGGAAGCCTTAACGCCTAATTGTGAAACTTTCCACACCTACGCAATTCATTAAAAATAAGATCCTTTTGAAGATTTCAAACTTTGTTTTCAACACTCCTGTTCAGATTATTACAAATGAAACAGTGAAAATTGTTACTGTTTTTATACAATATTAAACAGGAGTTTTGGTTTTAGTGCGATTAATCATGCTTGAGCAGTATGACTTCCAATAATATTACAAAATAATATGCTTGCGAAACAGCATAGTAAATGCTGTCATTTGCTTATGAAATGGAGTGCAGCAACATACATGTCCACATTTTTATTACAAATATCACTGATGGCTTAATGATGATTTTGCCATCTCGATTTTATTTTGGTTTTCTATTGTGCTACATTAGAAATCTGATTACAATCCATCTTCCTACATCCTACAGTCCTTTTTGGAACCCATTTTTTTTTTCCGGGTACCCTGTAGATGCAGAAAGCTACCTTACAGTTTTAATGCTCTAACATAATAGAGCAGGGGTGTCCAAGTTTTTTCTGCAGTGGGCCTCCTCATCAGAATTATATACGTGCGGGGCCGCACTTATTTTTCACTGTGAGAAAATATGGCCTTTAATAAGATTAAAATAAAGTAAATGACACAAAACCTTTACTTTTCCTCTCACTGATTTCTGGGCCTAGAAAGTTTTGTGATTACAAATTCAGGATTCAGGATAAGGGAAAATGAAATAGTTCTATTTATTCTAGGGATGCACCAAAATTAAAATTCTGGACCGAAACCGAAAAGTCAGGGTTCACTTAGCGGAAACTGAAAATGACCCCCGCCTTTAAAAATAATTTTAAAAAATCCCACACTTTTAATTAAAGTAAGTTACACACCAAAATTGGACAAAAAAAATCAACAATATGACTTGGCATGATAGGAGTGTGATTGCTAACAAATAAATGCTGGAACCTAGACATGATGGGACTGTGATTCCTCTTAGCAATCACACTCCTATCATGCCAAGTCAGCCAGTACATGCTGGTAGAGGGTGGCTGTAAGTGATGTGCAGAGTGCAGACCCCATACTGCTGGCAGCATCAATACACAAGTGGGCAGCTAGCCAGGTTTCAGCATGTACTGCCTGACTTGGCATGATAGGAGTGTGTTTGCTAACAGCAATCACAGTCGCATCATGCCTAGGTTCCAGCACTTACACATCCATGCTAACACACACACTCATTCATTCATTCATATACGCATTCATTCACAGATGAATTCCCTCAATCATACATACTCATTCAAACACCCTCCCCCACCCCCTTACCTGCACTGCAGCTCTCTCGATGTCGCTCGCAGGACAGGAGCAGAGTCATGTGATATCACGTACATTGACGTGACTCTGCTGGGTTCCGCTTCCTTTGTGCGGTACAAAAGACCCTCCCACAAGTAAGCAGCAGGGCTCTTGTGATCCCGGTTGCCCCGGATGCCGATCTCACGCGGGCCGCACCTCAAGGTCTCGCGGGCCACATTTGGCCTGAGGGCCGCATGTTGGACACGGCTGTAATAGAGGGTAAACCCCAGTGACCTAATTCTGTGAGAGGAGCTCAGGTGACCATGTCTAACTAATATTTTTTAATTTCAAACATTTCTTAAAAGTCGCCTCGTTGAATACATAAGGCATGACCCGGAGGTCAATAAGATGAAAATGCCACTCTCCCATATAAGTAATCTTCATGATCTCACGTTAGTGTCTCATACTTTGCCTATGCGTGCAACTTGTTCTGGTGCTATATCACCTGGAATTTTGATTCTTAGTCCTTTGATGATTACTCTTCTGGTCGCCTCCTACTTGTTTCTGACATCTTCTGGAGTCCTGCTCAAATTTGAAGAGCCAGCCAAATTCTTATTGGTGCTCTAACTTAACCCATAAATATCCCCTATAAATTAAATTGTATAGCCCTAAGAACTGCACCTTAACGAACTTTATCGTATGCTCCTTTAAATGCATATAACCTTGTCCCCTGATCCTTCGACAGACAAGCAAGGTTAGCAGTTCGTAAGATAAGTTCTAAAAACTGTAGTAGTTTGTTGTAATCACTACTATACTATCGCAAAAAACAAAATCAACAAAACCAGTATTTTTTAGGTTTTCCTGTGGTTTTTTTTCCCTATGCCTGCAAGAACTTTAGTGGTTTTTGAGGAAATTGCCACTGCAAGCGGGTGTCATTCTCTGCATGTTTTTTCCTTTTGGAGGCCAAGTTTGCTCATCACTAAACAGAAGCCATTTGGCCAGGAACAAACGTAACTCAGTACTCGTGGCATAGATTTAGATACATCTTTCTTTTATCTAGATTTCAAGTATATATGAGGCAAACACGTCATTACATTTTCCTAGTACGTTTTTTTTTTAAGACTCCAACCACAAACCAGGTGCAATGATTTCACAACTGCTTTATTCAGAGCAAAAGAGAAGAATTGAAAGTATCATGTGATACTGACCTTCCATCTGAGAAAAGAATTTAGAAACTAAACTGAGACAGAACTATTAAAAATATATGCCATGAGATAGTTTGAAACCTATTTTTTGCCTGTCCAGTAAATTAGGAAAACGAAACCAAGTTTTTTTTAAGGCATGGACAAGGTTCTTCTTAACGTTTATAAAAAATTTTAGTGCACAATATATGTTTTATAGGTATGGATGTTGGATTAATACTTAATTGAAATGCACCCTTTATAGTATCATTAAAATAATTACATTTGTTTAGTTTAAAATAAGTCATTATATAAAATGAGCATTATGTTGTAGAAACCATGTAGAAAACGAAATTTAATGTTGTTTTGTTAACTACATTGGTCATCTGGCGTCTTTTCATACAGTCCAAGAGATGGCAGTGTAATCTTTGCTTTCTAAGTGTATTGAGCTTGTTCTTACATTGCAAATAAATTGTAGTTATGCAGACCTACTGTCTTTTCTGACTCAAAAATCTGAGGTGCCTACACAGTTTACTTTTTATTTTACAGACCTTGATAATGACCATTATAAAGCCATATTCCTAATCAACTTTAAAATTAGTACAAAATCATTATAATTAATAAAAATAACATAAAACTATTGGTTATTGATAATATTGTGGTAGGCTGACAGCATCGAAACACAATATCACTTCTGCACTGTATATCTTCTATATGTCCACAGAATGACATCACCTGGCCTAGGCTGACTAGGCCTAGGAGGTTGTTAAGACAAGGAGCGCCGGGATATGAAGTCCTATCGTGGCGCCCTTTAATGAAGATGGCGATTGTGGAAGGAGCTGCCTTGGGCAGCGCCAAAGGAAAATATACCACTATCTTCACAACATGTGAAAGTCGTTTTTAACTCATCTTGAGCATCATGCTAGATCCCCCATCATATTTTGGCCTTCTCGTGCCAAATAGCGTCCAATTCTCATTCAGACAAATCCACTTTTAGCCAGGTAACATAATGGAAAGAGCGGCTGACAGCAAACAGATTTCCTCCAAAAAACTTTCTGAATGTTTAATTCTAACATTATATATCACATGAGAATAAAAATAATAGATATAGAATATGATGTAGATATATGGTAAATTAAACATTGCTTAAATATGTAATCTAGGCCTAATAGTAGCTGGTATATAAGAATGTGTATTCGTGAGAATTCATGGGACTGCGTCAAAACCAAGATTCAGTATGCTAGGACCATGGTCATGGGAAGAAACTCAAGAGTTCTTTTTTCACTATTCCTTGTGTGAAGGGACTATGCAGTGACCATGGTCTCTATGACAAGAGAAGAGTTCCCAGAACCATTTTATGTTCACCTGGCAGTGGCTGGATCCTATATAGTTCTTGTCTAGTGGGGTTAGCTCATGTTTACGATGAAAGTACAGTCATTAGTGCATGTAGCTGTGTTCTCCTATGGGTAAGGTCTAGGCATTGTTCAATGGTGGACATGAGGACATATTGCCATCCTTCAGAGGTGGCAAAAGCAGCGTACACTTCCAGTGGGGAATGACAACTTTTGGTATTCATTTTAGAATGTATTCCGATTGTAAATAACGATATGACCGTATTTTGTGAGCACGAATACAGTAAGCTAGTTCGGCAAGGCTGCAAGAAAGAGGGGCAGTTATGGATACTCAATTTAAGTCATGTGTCTGGTGTTCCCACTGGACAATGCAGCTGTCTGATGTAAAATAATAATAAAAAATAATTATTGGTGAAATGCGTGGTCACAGTAAGTAATGATTATCTAGAAATAAAAATGTTTTCGAAAATATGAAGTTGCCATAAAGTGATGTGATGACATGGCAAATTGCTATTGGAGATATGGACCTACCATTTTAAACACTTTAGATAAGCAACGTAAATATTTGCCTATGGATAACAGAGAAACATTTGTTACCTGTGTTCATACTAAGGTTTGGACAGCTACTAAAATTATTTCAATATCATTTAAAAAGGGTTCGTTTTAAAGTTAAGTACAAAACTTGAAGGAAACTTTTACGCCAGATGAAGCTATAAATAAAAACCAACAATTTGTTGATATTAAGGCAGTACCCAACAGACCTAACAGATCCCATTGAATTAGATAATTATTCAGTTCATGTCAACAAAAAGACCATTAAGTAATGCAATGGCTAACATCTGACTAACTAATTGTTTAATCTAATAAGGATAAAAAATAAACGGAAAACATAGCTACTTGTTTCTATGTAATTGTTTAAGTTTAAGGTATATTAAATGACTATTTTTCTCCTCTTACGGATGATTAAGTATTTCACTAAAATTACAGCGATTAAACATCTATACTTGAAAGGGAACTCATGGCTTTTATATACCATAACCAAAAGCATCATGGGTTCTTTAATAGCAGTGAAATGTAAAGATTTATTCAGACAGACTTTCAGATATCAAACTCGATACGTTTTATAGTACAGTTTATATTTGCTTGTACCTGAATATAAATACAAAATTATACAGAAAAATGACTACTGATTCATATTAAGAACGGAGACAGTTGAAGATATATATGTGAATTTTAAATAATTTAAAACAATAAAAACATTAGATTAAGAAATAAAGATAAACATAATAATGTATCACGTGAATCCCTTAAACTAAAATGCAAATTTGAAGAATTTCTAAAATGTGCCTAAACCAAAAGTCATTTTCTAGCTATTGAAAAGCTGAGGGGAATGGTATGAAAATGTAGAAATTATGGCAATATTATGTAGTGTATTTCATACGGTAAAAATGATAGGTTTGCACGCTATATCAAAGGCTAAATACCTTTGGCTTTTTACAGTATCAGAACCTTTAAACTATAAATGTGCACTGTGGTGTTTGCTTAAGCAAAGCACTCGATAAACAATAGTTGACACTTCAAACTACTAGATATAAGAACACCCAGCAAACACATTTATTTAGTTTGCGGTATTGTTGCGTTCGACCTACTATTTATTGACGTATTGATTTAAGGTTGGTTCAGGGTATTTCATGCTGCAATGGGAATGCCAGGAAGTAAATGTTGTCACCCAAGCAGAGAATTGAGCTACTGGATAAGGCAGCCAGCAACTTCAAGTACTCTCCAAAACTCAGGAAAGAGACCCTCGAAAACTAAAATTAAATACTTCAACCAGTGACCAAAGCCAAGGAATGCATGCACTTATACATTTCCTGAAATCCTAGGGCCATTGTCTACCCAGCAGGCTTATTGCAAGTAGAGAACATAATATTAATAGCATTTACATTTAAACACAGAATATGGGTAAATGCGGATATGTCACTTTAGTGTATCCTGCCTTTAGCATGGCCTAAGTATTTGTAATTGCGCTAATTAATTTAAATATGATCTTACCAAGGCCCATCACAACAGTTTATTTAAAAAAAAAAAGTTTTCTAGGTTTTCAAATATAAATGGTACAAATAGAGTTCTGTGAGTGAGCAACTATCATGTAGATGTTTGTTTATATACTTTTCTATTATTAATGAAAAAATAATATTTATATATGTATGTATTCAGAGGAAGTGGAAAAATTATATTATAAATGATAAAAATAGGCATGTTCTAACATTTTCACTCTGAAATGTGGCCATAAAGCAATAACGAATTATTTGAAATGAAATGGCTTATACATACCTAGGAACCTTTTGTATGAGCTGACCCAGAGACTCTTGAAATAATATCCCTTTCATAGTCCATTTTAGGGTTTCTATGTAGTGAATCACCAAATGTGTTACTCAAATGGCGCTAAAACCAGTCATCATGGAAACCTTGACATGTCATTATTTAATGGTGCACTTTATTGGGTTACCTGCATTCAAGCAGGGTTATCAACCATAACATACTAGAAGCAAAAGCACCAACTGAGAAGTTGGAATACAATCACAACATATCCATCAGAGAGTGCTTCCTAACTATAGAGATTATTATTATTACTTATTATATGTTCTTATTGATCGCCAGCAGATTCCATAGCAGAAATAGAACTCCATAGCAGAAATACAACGAGGAAGAATTAAAAATTGTCTATTAGGTGCGAGGATCCAGTGACCATCCTATGCAGGAACAGTTTGCAAATGGCCACCTTTCTATACAAATGTAAAACATTATCTTTTTTATTCTGTATCGGGCAGCTGCAGCCTTACCTGTTTCAAATTGATGTATCGCCCTAATATATTGGTAACCATAGTTTTACAGAGGAACTGCATGGGTGTAAGGATTCTCTAGCTCTAGAGGCTCACATGTAGTCTTTTAGAATCATAGAGGTCAATCTCGTCACAATTTTCTGACAGCTGGATTCCAAAGCAATGGTCACCAGGGGATCATGGGAAAGGAGGGTACATTTGCATGAAATTGCTTGGCGATGGCTTTGGTGGCAGAGGCAAATGGGATGGCATATCTGTAAAACTAGATCACTAAATTAGATTTTGAAATAAAAGATTTTTAAAAACAACAATTTAAAGGAAATTTTCAAAATTTTAGAAAGAAATGCCAGGCTTAAAAGGGGCCAAACCATGTTATGTGGCTATTTTTCAAACATGTAGAAAATAATCATGTAAAGGTCTATGAATTTAAATATATATATATATGTGTGCACTCTCCCTTTAACGTGTAGCTTGTTTAGGATCTCCGTAAATATTTGAAATATTTTACAAGAACCAGTTTAACTAAATACTATTTAACGTACATTGTTTTCGAATCTATAATGAATGGAATAGGCACGTAGCAGATTAAGAAATAGTATTTTAATCGTATCGTAAGATATTATTTAAAGCTGTACAAAGGTAGAGTAGCAAAGCACCAGAGGATACTGATAGCAAAAGAGGAGTTTCCTGATATGTCTTTAATATCATTGTTTCCTACGTATGCTTTTATTTGCTTTCAGATATGCCTTCAAAGATATATTTCATGCCATCAATCTTTAAACAGTTCTGATTTCCTATGACTCATTCACAACAATGCTATCTGGTTGGAAACAATTTATTAAACTTTAGCTTGCAAGTTTGCAGATGCTGACTTCAAAGAGAAATAAAATAACCTTATTTTATGCAAGGGTTTTTTTTAGTAAAATGATAAATATTTTGCTCTCCTTTATTTTGGTGACAAGCACCATAACAAATCTTTATCATTACAGTATAAGCAATAAAATAACCAAGGAGCGCATATACATGAGGAGAAAAAACAAAAACAACTTGTTGGGAGTCATTGGTGTTCCCTATACGAGATGGTCTAAAGCAGGGATCCTCAAACTCGGCCCTCCAGCTGCTGCAGGACTACATCTCCCATAATGCTCCTTCAGCTAAGGGGCTGGCTGAGGAGTATGGGAGATGTAGTCCTGCAGCAGCTGGAGGGCCGAGTTTGAGGATCCCTGGTCTAAAGCCTCCAGAGTGGTTCTCTTTTCTTATTTTACTATTATTTTCAAGGGGTTGTGGAAAGACAGTGTGTTGTCTCTCGGAATTTAGAGGGAATCTTTTCCCTCTAGACTGATGGTTCCTCTCTTGACTCCTAGACGACATCCTAGTATTTCTATATGTGCTCCTATTATTGTCTGTTTTCCAATGTATTCTCTCTCTATGTGTATTTGTATCTTGTGTTTTTAAAGGGATTATATATAATCCCCTTTTGACATCATCTTGATCCCTTTTTAGTTTTTTCTTTTTATTATCTATGATAGATTCCTCTATCTTGGAAATCTTCTCTTTAAGCAATTTATTCTTCTTTTCTATATCTGGTAAGTCGAAGTTCTTTTGAATTTCTTCTTCTGTATGTCTAATGTTCGTTTCAATCTCTTTTAGCGGATGTTGTTGTAGCTCGATAAGACTCTTCATCAGATCTATTGAGCATTTTTTTAAAATATTGTTCCATTTTTCCATAAATTCTGCATTATCCTGACCGAATGCCGGATATTTTTGGACTCTTAGGCCCCTAGGGACTAGATTATTTTTAACATAGTATTCCAAAAAGGTTACTTCCCACCACAGATACATGCAAAATTTGATTTCTTCTCCTGAGGAAGCCAGTATAGCACTGGCGAAACGCGTTGAGAGAGCCGACAATACTATTTTCGAGAGAGGACCTTATATCAGTGGGTGCTGGGATTTCGTTTTCATTTGCGCTTTTGGTGTTTTTGTTTTTTCTCCTCATGTATATGCGCTCCTTGGTTATTTTATTGCTTTGCTGATCACCTTGAGGAAGAGTGTTTTTCGGAAGCTGCGATCTTGGGGAGTATTTATTCATTTATTGATATTTTCTCACTTTGCACGTGGAATTTTATTTTTGTTTTCTTGGTATCATTACAGTATAATCCTGTGTTCCTCAAACTTTTGTCCCTGTGACCCAGTGCAGTAAAATCACATACAGCCACAACTTGGGCTTATAGGAGAGGGGTAGATAGTGAGAAGGGGGGTAGGCAGAGGGTAGATAGTGAGAAAGGGGGTAGGCAGAGGGTAGATAGTGAGAAAGGGGGTAGGGAGAGGGTAGATAGTGAGAGGGGAGGGAGAAGGGGTAGATAGCCTGAGAAGGGGATAGATAGTTTGAGAAGGGGGTAGCTGGTGTGATAAGAGGGATAGATTGGGTTGAGGGTGGGGGGCTTAACAGATTCTTGCACCGGGGCCCTGAGGCTTTTAGTCACGCCCCTGGCTCTGGTGACATCCAGTGACAGATGTCTCGAGAAGCTAGATGGAGCAGGACCATTCATGGTAGATGGGTGATGGTTTCAGAGCTGTGAAAGTGTTGTGTGGATCAGGGCACAGGTGTCATTTAAAGAATGTGATAGGTATCTTCTTGTAGTCACAGTCATCAGGTAAATATCATGTGATCATGTGTTTTACTAATCATTTTCAAAACAATATAGCATTTTGTACAATTACTTTAATAGTACTTTTTCACCACCTTTCCTCTGCACTTTAAATATAACATTCGGCACTATAAGTGTCTGTTTTCTGCTCTCTGCTTCAGCCCTATTTTAATGTTTAATACATATTGGAGTCCACATTGCATGAAGTTGAATGAACCTCAGATTCTTTATTAAAAATAACATTTGTATTATGTACACTTCTTGCAGATGCTCAGAAGCACTGATCTGTTCTAGCCAATTGGCTTTGAAATCAATGGCTGGAGCAGCAGCCAATCACATGTGCACACTCTATACAGGGACGCTTTGCTAGCAACCATGGTCTGGGATGCTGTTACTATCACTAGTTATTTTTTTATTATTTATTTAGTAATTTATTAAGTGGGGTATTTCAGGTGAAGACATGTGACTTCACATTAGACATGCCCTCATATGTAACTTGCAAAGAACTTGCATGTTGCACCTGCAACTTGTTTTATCAATGTTAGCATATGAGAACATGCAACCAGAGCCCCATTGAGTTTATTCACTAAAGGGATAGCAGGGCCGGCCGAAGACGTAACGCCGCCTGGGGCGAAGTTTAAAATGCCGCATTTTAACTTCGCCGGACGCCCCCGGTACTTACCTTTAAGAGTCCTGCGGCGAGTCTCCCTGCTCTGGCAATCGGTGCCGGCTTGTAATTCTGAGCGCCGGAAATTGACGCCACTTCCGGCGCTCAGCATTACAAGCCCGGCACCAAGACCGAAGAGGGAGACTCGCCGCAGAGGAGAGAGAGAGGGGGCGCCGAGCGGGTAAGCGAAAACCACTCGGCGCCCCTCTCTCTCTCTTCCGTTTCAAAAAAAAAAAACGCTCGGGGCGGCAAAGTGCCGCCCCTTCTAAAGTGCCGCCTGGGGCAATTGCCCCAGTCTGCCCTATTGTAGGGCCGGCCCTGAGGGATAGAGACTTTGCAGGACCGTTGTGGCTTCTATTCTTTGACTTCACTATGCATTATTAATGGCAGATCTCAGTGAGATTCTGCTGGCTGACCTTATATAATCCTTAAATCAGTGATATTTCTTCAAAGTCTGTTTACTCTTTGAATAATGCAGGGTGGCAGCTCAGCCAGTCTTGCTGGAGAAAAGTGTCCCCTCATATTGACCAAATGGCTTGCAGATAATCCTGCCAACTCTCCCTTTAGTGAATACAGCTCATTGACTTTACTACATGATGACGGTCCAACCTCAGTGAGTTTTTGCTGCAGGAAGAGCTTGGTTCACCTTGAATAATATATTATGCATTATACAGGTTCATCTCAGACCTTCTTGCTGGAGAAGTGTGCCAGTATTGGTCTTTCATAATAAACACAAAATAGGGTAGTTGAAACTGCAACTCTTGGAAAGACTGAAGCCCAAGTAGAGTTGAATGTAGAAGCCCAAGTAGAGCGCATGAAATAGCTGATGCTATTTTGGTTGTGATATTTTATACCAGACCAATGTATTTATTGAATAATATATTTGATTGTTTTCTAGCTGTGACATCATATCATAAACAACATAACCAGTCCAGGCCATATCTTGGGGTTCGAGTGAAGGAACCAGTCAAAGAACTCTTGAAAAGAAAGAGAGGAAATGTTAATGGTGGTAATGCTGAAACACCCATGGTAACATATCAATGTACCTAAACATATCCTATAACATATTATTATAAGGTGTAACTGTAACAAAAATCTGATAAGAGAAATGAATACCATAACCTGGCTTTTATATTCTCGTGTCATTTTATAATAAATACTGTCAATGTATAGATAAGGGGCATTCTGTTAAAGTTGAATAATTAGTCATTCATATGCATGTGTTGACCCACTTTTGATGGAAAATGATATGCTTTGGACAGTGGAAAAAGAACCAAGGATAATGACTCATGAAAAAGGGGTAAATATTCATGCAAAGTTTGCCACGCCAGTTATAATGAGGTAAATCCTGCATGGTACCTGGTAAAATATCCCCACAATATACTATCAAAAAATCATTAATAGCCTATGTTCTGAGATATTGACATCATTTAATTTATCTGCAGAAACTAAAAATAATGCAAAAAAAGTTAAAAAGAAACCATCAGATTTATAATTTAAATTAGCGGCTAATATATTTACTAAGGTGATTTTAAATTAATTTGTCACATCTAATGTTTATATGTTTATATAATAACCCTATATGACCTTGAAGAGGTTGTAGGGGTGTTGAAAAAAAACTCCAGTGAGCTTCTTCTGCAAGAAGGGATAAGTGGGTCCAAAATGCATGGGTAATGTGGATGAGTTGTTAAAGCTCTGCTCATTTAATTATACATTATACAGGGCAGATCTTGCAGGGGGAGCTCACTGGAGATTGCCATTTTTTATCCATTGTGATATCAGGAAGTTAAAATGTTCAATTCTCTTTAGTGAATAGGCCAATCTGCCCATTGGTAAATGATGGTGTGGCTAAGCTTTTAAAATACAACCTTTACTCATTTTTCTTCTCTCTGTTTAAATTAACAACTCAATTTTCTGGCACCTTTGTGTTTGTTGCCTCCTATTTAACTCTTACCAACTTTCCAAACAATTCCAAACAACTCCTCTAATTTCTCACAATTAACATTTTTAATTCTGCCTATCATCACTCTTAGCCAAACTAGCTGTTGCTGTGCGTTGCTCGTTGTGTATTAGTGCTTTCCTTCATGTCTATCTTCAGAAGAATATGTAGTACAAATAGGGACTTCCTAAATCACCATCAATGCACATTTTTGCTCAAGAAAAAACTGTTCATACGTAACTAATACATATTTTAGGACTGTATAATGTTTTGAGAATGCAGTGTAAATAAATAATTATAAAATATACTAACTCTCAGAATTTTTAATGTTTACCTGTGTTCTAGGTCACATCAACTTACCAGTCATTTCCTTCCCTCACCCCAGTAGGTATGAACCTTTTTTTATATAAATAATATACATTTAATGACTACTGTTGAGTCAATTTCAAACTGTGCTTACCTTCTCTTCCAGTTTCAAATGTTACTGATTTGTCCTATGTTGACACGGAACTCACCACATCCCCACTCCCCATCCACGACGAGGGAACCTTTTACACAAGCTGGATTTCTCAGCCACCAACTGCAACATTTCAGCCAATAACCCAGTGGACAGCATGCCCAGAATATATTTCACATGAAACAGTTAGCTGCCCGTACACTGGAGATATGTACGTCCAGCCAATGTGTCAAGGATATACAGTGGTTGGGCCACCTTCTGTGCTGACGTACACTTCACAACCACTACTAACAAACTTTGCGGTAAGCAAAAACAATATTTATGATTGAAACGCAGAATTTGAATGAGTACTGCTTGGGACAGGCATATGGCTTCGGGATCCAAGACAAGATCGAGGACTGATAAAAGTTTGGGTCTTTACAGCAGGAGGAATGGAAAGACTAGATGGGTCGAATGGCTCTTATCTGCTATCAGATTCTATGCTTCTATGTTTAAAAACCCCTCCCAACTGTTATATATAGTAAAAACAAAAAGCAGTATTATTTATTGGATTGATTAACAATTCGGTCTAATCAGAAGCTGTCCCAGGTCCCCAATCATTGTAGTCCATGTAATTGTGGTGTATACTACATCAGTAAAAAGTGTCCTAGGCATTTAAACAGTAGTGACAAACATAGTGAGTTGGATCAATTCCAAAAATAATCTTGTGCAAAAACCTTAACAAAATAATGAAATAAAAATTTAGAATAACTTTTTAATAAAATATTAAAATATTATTATACATTTGAATAAAAGGTTCAAACAGCTGCAGATGCTTAGATAACTACTATATATAAAAGTATTAAAAAAACCTTCATTTTAGTTGTGTTTGTCCAGTAGTATATTAATACAAAAAAATGAATATTGCAGTTTGTGGTAATGCTTTTTCTTGGATTAACAAATGTGGTTTTTAAGACAACCCCCTTTGTGAACCCGGAAATAAATCCAGTAATGAGGTCAGCGTTATATTCAGTATATTTCAGGTGAAAAAGCTTTATGAAAATCGAGAGCTGCAAGACAAGGATACCAGATTTTCTGAAGCTGGGGATTACTTATAATGATGAATAGAGCATATAAACTGGTTGGGTTCTCCATTAATGTAAAGCAACGGCAGATTTTTATAAAAAACATTAAGAGGATATCCACTGACATAAATCTAAACTATATTAGTCATTTTAACACATGTTGGACCTCAATGAGTGCTTTGAATCTGGGCATAGTATTGCCCTAACTATGGCTGTCGCTAAAATGATTTTGTCTGTTCCCTTTTTCCAGACAAGAAGCGCCGCTCCAGGCATAGCTACCCAAATTGAATATACAGAGCAACAAACACCATTTACCTATTTTCCATGGGCTCAACCAATTCCCTCTCTTCCTGCAACAACCCACACAATACCTTACCAACCAACTCCAACCCCATTCCAAGGACAGCAGTTTGTCCCCATACCCATTTCTGTGCCGGATCCTGTACCGCAAGAACAGAACGATGCAAGAAGAGAACTGAGCAGTATGCCAATCGAGAAGTTACTGCAAGAAGATGAAGAAAATGATTCTTATGCCATACATCATACTCTTTCAATCGCAGGCCTTTAAATGCCTTCACACCGGGGAAACTGTGGAGAGTAGATTTCGGAATGCTGTTTATAATAAGGGAAGTTTGCAATGTATTAATAAAGTATTGTAAGAAACAAATATAACAATGTGGATATGTTATTTATTTAGTTAGGTCCACTTTTCATAGGTTCCACATTAAGAGACCTTGTGAAAAGTATATTGATGTATTTTCCTGAAATCCAGCTAGAGGTTCATGTGTGCATTGGACCTTCATGCCTAGGATTTAGTAAATAGGACCCAAGAGACTTCAATCACAGAGGCTACAAGTAGTTTTAGCCATAGTCTGTACCTAGTTTACTTTCTAGACTGTTATTGTTCAGCAGTACCCATATTTCCCCCATGCTCAATTCAAATTTACTTTCCGTTATAGCTAAGGCATGTCTGTTTAAAATCTCTATCATTAACCACGTTTATGGCTATACCGACCTTTCTTCTTTTACTTGTTTTTGGTATGTGCATAGTTGTAAGACGGACAATATCAACTATGTATAAACAGCCCACCCAATTATTATTTTGTTCTTGTGCTTTTAGAGATAACTAGTTGTATTTTTCTGGGGTATTTTTAGGATGCGCTCGAAGATCCTGTATATTTTATATTAGCTTCTGCCAAGTATGCTATTGCTAAGGGTGATGGATAAAGTGATGTCAATCCATACTTGATTTGCAAGTAAACTCCTGGCACACTATGGTAAAGTACACATTGGACCAGGGTCAAAGGATAAGTATGCATTTGATTTCTCACATCACTCTACTATTTTCTGTTCTGATGATTGTGGTTAATAAGAAAAATGGAAGTTGCCATATTATCCCAAGAGAAAATGGAGTGTTTAGAAAATTACTAAAAAAAACAACCCAGTGGGCATAAACCACTGCAAGAGACGTAGCAGGCCTTAGTTTGGATCTGTTAGGCTAGATATCAGTAGCATGTAATGACCAGTTAATGACTTGAAACTCATAGTTAAATAGTACCAGTGGGTGCACATTTACCACAATTTACATGTGAATGAATACGGTACTTGCATCGGTACTTACTAGCTTCACCACTGCTGGATTATCCATAAAGCAGACTAGACATATGCCTAGGGGGCCCAAGATCTAACCCATCTTCAATGGATAATTTGACTGCAGCACCACCACTGGCCACACTGACCTTTATGAGCTAACTGGTGTATAGTGTAAGCTTTTGAGACTACCTCTTCTTCAGACATATATTTTAATGTCTTACTATATTTAATTTACTGTAGCCAGAAGGCAGGTGCTCAGCCAGGAAAAAAACAAGAAGACCTTTTCACCATAAACAATTTATTTTCCAAAGGGGTTGAACCAATGGGTACTTATTTGCTGGTGTCAAAACCAAAGCTGGTGCCTGGTTCACATGACTGAGGTAGCGCCAATGCGTCGCCCCCTTTTACCCCCCCTTCCCAAATAAATACACAAACACAAAGTAAACAATATAATGCTTTATTTTAGTCAACTGATGGAAAAATAAGGCCACGGTGCAGTCCGCTTTACGCCTTCCACACCGTGACACAGATATAAATAACTTTATTAATAAAATAAACTTTATTATGTAAACACATATAAATATAGCGATGCACGTGACGCACCACCTGACTTACTTATGACACGTGCAAGCCTTAAAACTAACCATTGTAAACGAAATGTACAGATTACACATCGTAACCATAAATTGTAAACAACTACCCGGCTGGCACAAGCGTAAAACCGTAAAAACGTAGAGACCACCGGCGTCCCCTGCACGGCAGCCATTGTCACGGCTAGGATTCACCAAGGCACAAGCCCAGGGAGTGTCCTGCACTTAGGCCGAGGGCCTGTGCACCACGGGTAAAACCACACCTAAGGTGGTTAACCCTTGCTCTATGCCAGCTTGTTAACCAACCGCCACGGAACAGAAAGGAAATAAAAAGAGAGAGGGGTGGGAGGGAGGGAAAGCTTTTCAGGTGAATTGAAAAAGTGACCTAAATGGGGTGGGCTCCCATATATATAGTGACCCCCACCCCTAGGCACATTAGGATGATGCAAACCTATCATTGTCAGCCGAGGGCCGTCAATCAACATAGACTGACAGCCCCCTGAGCTGACTCAGCAAAATTACTAATAAACAGGAAAACGGGAGGGGGGAGAGGGCTGCCTGACGACCCCTCAGTCATGCGCCCTTGTTGCTCCATGCTCTCGCCTGGGGCTTTCTAGAATTCAAATACATAGTAAACACAGATTTTAGAGATGTGACTCAAGAAACGGGCAAAAACACATTGACAGTTCATAAATATACTGAGACTAATGCTAGAATCCTCCTGTATTAATTGAGCCTCTCTTATGATACTGTAAACGGAAAAGCATTAAGAAGAAATGTACACACATAAATATTATATCCCACACGTGTTCAAAACAACTTAAATGAGTAAGAGATAATACACAAAAAGACCATTCAAAAGGGATATTTGTAGAGATTCAACTAGATACTTAATTTAATTACTCGTTGGCGTAGGTTATTAATATAATATTATTATCATGATTGAGTAGATAACAATGCCTTGGATTGAATAAATAATAATGTTCATTGAACACTGTACACCTTTTTGTTTATTATTGTTTTATTTTTTTTATTGGGAGAAAGATCTTGTTTCTCCCTCTCTCTAAAGTTAAGACGTTTAAATCACCTTAATGTGACATCGCTAACTTTGACTCAAGGCATTCGAATGACAGCGTGATCTCCTTTGCACCGGCAATAATTTCGCCATCCCAATGCATAAAGTACCAGGACATTGTATTTTTTTCGTAATGTAGCACAAGACGAACTTGCAAAATGCTTTACTGTGATTATTTTGAGCTGATAACGGGAGGGGCTGTACCTTTCAAATACTGACTGATCAATATCAGGACATCTTGCTATGGAACAGCTGAACAGCAACCTACATCAAAACACTGAAAAGCTTTGCACGCGATACAGCTCTCCAACCAAGCAGCATTAGATTAAATCTTGCGCAAGTTGTTAGGTATGTGGGAGGATTAGAAAGGAAATAAGCAAAAAAGCGTGTATTAGAATAGAACACACATTTTATTAACGTGAACATTCCCACAAGAAATGTGCTGACCAGGCCACCACCAATTTCACTGTCAACTTATTTGCAAAATGAAGACAGTGCAAATGTGGTTCCACAACAGTACTAGGTTTGTAAGTGTAAACACATCTTGTATGTACCGGTACTTTTTCAAATTATGTATTTTTAAGATTCAGTAAAGAATACTTCTTGGTGCATTTGGTACAACAGCATTGCAAGGTACATCAATGCAAGTGAAATACCCATTGGTAGGAACAGCCCCAGGGAGATGCTTTGATGTGAAAATCCCTTGGGTAAAGAATGTGGAAAACATGGAGGCCAATGCTCCATCTCTAACAGAATGGATATCTAAGCCAAGTTTGTATCATCCAGTGAGGGATTTTCACAGGCCATAATGCACAGTCTCAGATTTGGGGGCTTCTGCATCGACTGCAGCACTTTACCTTGTTCAGACCTTCTGCCCACAAACCACAAATGGTTGCAGCATTGATATGAGAGGTTGATCTATCATTAATTGTATCCCTTTCTGTCTCCCAGATCCCATAAAATTTGGCACGCATACCTTGACATTAATATGACAGCTGGATTTCTCCAGAATAGGTAGTCCTTTTATGTGTATTATATCTTTTACATATTATATATGTAAGGTCATTTATACTGTATTAACAGCTACTGTCCAATAGGTACTTTAATGTTAACAACATTGTGAGAAACACAACAAAACTCTCTGTAAGGCATTTTAGATTTACTTTAATTTGCTCGTTTTTTGGTCCAGCAAAAAAAGTATACACAACGGTGAGATAAGAATTGAAAGACACAATTAATATAGCCAATGTGGTCAATTTACCAACTCTAGAAAAATATATACATAAAAATTATAGAGAACAAATACTGTATATTAGGTGAATGTATGAATGGTGTAGAAAGTTCTAAATGCAGGAATGAGATAACTTGAGTTAAAATCCAAAATAATGTTCTAAAAATATATGATATGTATTGTAGTTTTCAAGAAAAACTTGTATCTGCTTGTAAGGCATTTTACAAGGTTGGCAAATGTTACCAATGCAAATAATCATAATACACTGTGTGTTCTTTGTTCATACATATGATAGCCAATTAACTCTTTAGGTCTGAATTCTATTATATGAATAATATATTATTATATTAACTAAAAAAAACCCTTAAGCCTCGGGATCTGATAAAGACACGTAAAGCTCAAATTAACATGAGTATTATGCAAAACGTCAGAGCTTGTGTAATTATTGTCACAAAATGCACTTAACATGCTATTTTACTGCATACAGTAAAAGTTATATACTTTCGCTGCAAGTCTTGGCTTGGCCAAACCAGAAGAATTACACTGCATTGGTGGTGCCTCAAGGTGACATTTTAATATTTAGTTGTGGTGGTACAGTTGACATCTGCAATTTATGTCTCGGAATTGAGACACCAACACTAGAAAGGAAACTTGTGCATTTGGAGTCATACAAACTTTTTCTTTTTTTTTACCAAGTTTTCATAATTTGTACATTTGTAGAACTCTCCAAAAATGGAGGAATCCCGAATGATATAAATAAAAAAACACAAATATCAGTATCCGTTTTTGGTCTGTTTTGGCCACAGCAACCTCAACTCACCATACCTTTCTTAACTTAATCATTCGGAACTTGACCCAGATTTGTTTGGGTGTCATTCAACAAAGTCAGTACTAGACTTGTGCATTCGTCTTCGGGCAAACATGAAAACAAACACAAAGAGTGCGTTTTCGTGTTCGTTCGGAAGAAATGAAGAAAAGAAGACAGCGGCGGTAAAATGTAGACGAAGACAAAGACACACAACGATCGTCTTCGTCTACTAATCTCCCCGGTCCCTTCCCCATGTAGCCTACCTTATCTTCACGGCATTGCGGGAGTTGGCGGAAGCAGAAATCCATAGGTTCGCTGTCAGGAGTTAAAAAGGCCATCCGAGTGAGCCTATTGGTCACCTGCAGTGTCTTCCTCTGGCATCAACCTAATCCGTAGGTTAAAGGGCCGTGCAAGCGACCAATAGGCTCACTCGCACGGCCCCTTAACTCTTTAAGGTTCAACCTGACCACTGGTCTCCCTGCTGCAGTTAAGTTCGTACTCTATTGGTCTACAGACTTTTAAACTCCTGGTGCCGTAACTTGGCTGGGAGAGACCGCTGGTGTCCCTGCTCTATCAGTTAAATGTCCGTACAAGTGACCTTATTGGTCGTTCGTACGGACATTTAACTGATAGAGCAAGGAGACCAGTGGTTTCTTCCGGCCAAGTTACGGCACCAGGAGTTTAAAAGTCTGTACCATTGGTTGATGACAGACGAGCCTGCTGGCGACCAATAGAGTTGCTCATACGGACATTTAAACTCCTGGCGCCAGAGCTGCTGCGGTACGTGTTAATCCCATAAAAAACGGAAAAAAACTAAGAAAAAAAGGAACAAGAAGAATGTCCACGAATATTCGCCCGAAGAGAAGACAGGAAAGGGTGAATATTCGCAGAATACAAAGATTTTTTTTTTCCGAAGACGAGCACGAAGACGGACAGGAAGAGCCCCCTACATTTTCTTGAATGTCATACTTTTCACTGCCCTCAATCTACAGAACATGAAAAAAAAAGAGAAAAAACTTATCAGTTCTACTCAGGAAAAAGAGAGGGTACCTCTCAAAAGCAAAGGGAGTATAGGAACATTAATTGGTTAAAACATAACCTTTAAAAGTGGGAGTGGAGGCAGTAATCGGCGCCACCATTTAAAAGTGCGCCTCAAAGTAGATAAACGCTCAAAGTTCCTGACAAAGCCAGCTGTTTTTCCAGTAAAACATGCGTCTGAATTTCTGCTAGGAGCTCCTAGCTGACCAGCTAGACATGACTTTTATTTACTCTCCTCCACCTAGAATGCGTCTTCGAAACGAAAAAGTACCTTATTGAAAGCGCTAACTATGGGAGATAGTTGTAGCGAGTGCTACATTATTTATTTACAGCATTGGTGCTACCTTGATTTGTTTTATGGGTGCTGCAGCCTGTTTAGCGTTACAATTTTTTTTAAAGGCACATACCTTTTTTCTTCTCTCTTTCTTTCCACTCTCTTCCTCTCTTTTTTCCCTCTTTCACATTTCTTCTCTATCTCCATTTTTCTTATGTCTTCCATCTCTTCTCTCTATGGCCTTCTTTCTTCTCTTTCTTTTCTCCCCACTTTTCCCCCTGTCTTCTCTCTTAACCCTCTTTGTCACTCGTTTGCTCTATGTATCTCTCTTCTTTTACTCCCTTTCCACTCCTCTTCCACTGTTTTCACTCTCTCTTTGTCTTTCTCGCCTTCTCTCTCCTGCTCTCATTTCTAGCTTTTTTTCTCTTTATCTCCATTTTCTTTGACACTATCTTTCCTCTCTCACTCTTCTGCCTCTATCACTTTCTTCCTTCTTTGACTATTTTCTTCTCTTTGTTCTCTCCCTCTCTTCCACTCTCCAACTTATTCTTTGTTCTTTCTTCTGCTTTTCTTATTTCTCTTCTCATTTCTCTATTTTATTAACCCCATCATACCACACATTATCCAAATCAGGATAATGTGTGGCCGTGTCTGTCTGCTAATGATGGGTGGGTGCATGGTGTCAAGACCACCACCACACTGGCACTTACCGCAAAAGTTTTTCTACCAAAGTACTACTGCTGAAGGAGATTTAGAGGATCCCAACAGTAAGGAGGCCAGGTAGAGGTAGGTAATATTGGAACAGAGTTGGATCAACAAGGTACTGGATAAGCATAGAAGGATCTGGTAAAGGATCCCACAGGGTGGAGACGATGCCAAAACAATGGTCAGGAAAGCCGGGTCGGTGCACCAAAATCGGGTAGTCATACAAGCCGTGGTCAAAATCCAGAGAGGATAGTCAGACCAGCCAAATCGGAGAAGGTAGCGGTACAAAATCAGCAGGCAAGAGAGACGTCAGGCAAGCAAAGGGTCAAAAATACTCAGGAGACTATAACAGCACGGTGCACACAGCAAAGACCACAACAGGGTAACTGGGAAGAGGATTTCCGGATTTTTAAATCCGGCGCCAGACCTATGCCCCACCCACTGGATGACATCACTGATGCAGCTCCAGCCGGCCATCAAGACCACGCCTCCAGCTATGCTGTGATGACACGCCCCGTCTTCTACATGGGAACCATGGATGCGCCGGGATCGGGTAAGTACATATCTTCGGGGGTCTCCAACTTGGCGAGCAGCCTGCTGCCGCGGGGTAGACCAACCCCCAGAGAAACCCTTGCCTCTCCGACCTCGGCAAACGGTCATCCGATCGCCGACCTCGGAGGCGCGAGACACAGCTCGTGGTGCCTGTCGCGCACAGGCATTCGCCTGCCCGTGCTTGCCGAGACCCGGGACTGTGACACATTGCACCATCACTGTGATGCACAAAGTTGCCATTACTATTATGCTGTGTTGAGGCTGTTTTTTTTCCATTTTGAATTTGGCAACCCTAAATACAACCAACAATAAAATAATAGAATTATTAAAATGAAAGCTGTCATACATTGGCATATCGTATTTGAGTATTTCAACATCACTGTTTATACAGCTGGCAATATACCGCCAGGTGGACTATACTGCAGTAAAGACTGTATTAGTGCCAATGATGTAGCCAGAAAGAAATAGGCAAAGTTATGTACCGCATTGTTTGTCTTCAGTGAACAATAGTAAAATGGCAACTATATAAGAAGGTGAAACTTGATATGTAATACAGGAGGGGTTATGGGTTTAATCCTAGGATACTATATAATAAATGAACTTACATAAGAAACAGTCAGAAATGTTGACATGTATCTAATATTCAGACCAAAATAGTCCACTTACACCAGATGTGACAGGGGTATTGATGGAATATGTCCCACATTAAGGAGGAGGACTACTAACTACGTCTGTCTGTTCTCCAACAGCCCATTTCCCCTAGAGGTCAAGCCGCTGGGTACACTGCAGCTGGAGTGAACAAAATGATAACCTAAAATTAGAAGTAGAAGTGAATGCCAAAACAAAGTCAAGATCTGGTACAGACAAAGAACACACCCAGAGTACAGCAAGATTGATTGAATGGACAATGAGATGAGTGGCTTTTGCATGTGTCATCTAGGATCTGGATGTGACAAAATGGCATTCATGATTGTTCTTTTATATAGTGATACAGTGTCAGGGGCACGGTTGGGATTGTAAGGCAGGGACTTAGGGCCACGAGGGCTGGGCAGACCAAAAGCAGTAATAGCAAGGGGGTAGAGCACTAGTCAGGCACTCCAAGGGTCAAGGCAGGCAGTACGGGTTCACTGAGGTCAAACAAGCTGAAATTGTGGGACAGAAGATAGCCCAGGTAGACCAAAGTCAAGCCAAGGTCAAAAGCCGGGAGTTCAAAGAGGGTCAGCAAGCTAACACACAGGTGCAGGGATAAATGGAGCCTGTACCAAGACAGACGCCACAGCTTGGAACACACAAGCGCTAACTGATGTGAGAACCGGGGTTGTAAAGAGTCAGAGGCTGAAGCTCCACACCCTCATGGCTAGTCCACTCCTCCCATAGCCGGATACACCCTAAACGCCATCCAGCAGTGAACAGCCAATAAGGAGGCCACACCAGGAAGGAGGACACACACCCCTACCGACAGTAGCCATGTCATGCTGCTGGACACAATGTGAAAGCTACTTCATGCCAGGCTCATGGCTAGAAGCAGTTAACGACCCCTGCCACGAGCGAGAGTGGGCCTCTGGTCATGCACGTGGTTTTATAACCATATTCAAGCAGTCATGACTTTATAAATATCTCCAATTCAATGTTGAATATGTTCATATTCCATAAAAGTCCTCTGTCTAGGCTTTGAACAAATATTAGAACAATATTAGTATGGAAAATATAATTATCTGATGAGGCAAAAAGCAAACATCACATGAGAGTCGAGGGATGCCAATATATGTGTTGTGTCCTCAAAATGAAAGCACATAAGTGGGAATGGTTATTTGGTGTCAGGTTACAACTTTACCAATAATTGTACTGGGCTAGGTCCTCTTGGGGTAGGGGCAGTCCTAATACTCAGTGGTGGGTGCTAGGTTATGGTGGTGCAACCAAAGCTGCATAAACATAGGAAGAGCTCATCTCAATGTCTGTATGGGGACCCTAACATACCGTATATGCTATGCCACTACCAGTAGATATGTAGTTTGGTAGATGAGTGTAAAATACTAATGTCAGTATAGCGGGAAAACCACTGCGGCCTGAATCATTGAAATAAAAGGGTCTATATAAAAACAGCTTGATAAGGTTTAAAGCATTAACATTCTTAAAAAGATGTGTGTGCCAAACTGGCCACTATTAATAAAACACCAACTGTCGACTTTAGATATTGGTGTTTCTGTAGCTGTAAAAATAGTGCCACCTACTGTCCCACTTCGTATTACAAGCCACTGTAGTCGTAGCATGTATTGTGTAAAAAATGCCTTTAAAATGGGACACTACATTTTATGCATAATGTTTTGGGAAGATTTAGGTTTCTGTAAGGTGTGATATCTGGTTTTACAATGTAAGGTCATTTGTACTACAAGGGGTTTGGAACAAAAGCTCCAGCCAAGATGGGAATACCCCCAGGGGGTCAGACACCTGAAGCAGAGGATGTATTTTAACATAGATGTGTGTATTTTCACATGGCCTGTCTATCTCCTTCATAATTTGATCATACAGGAAATCTCTGGAAAGAGAGGTCAGGTGAACCACTTTCTGGGTCGTAAAAAGGAATTCTGGAATGACTAGTTAGGGGCTGCAATATAGAGTCTAATAAAAGAGAGCGCACTGATGCATTCTGAAGATTCTAATACTTGAAATGAATGCACTTAATTTATTTCCACCAATATATTAATGCTCCCCATGCTCTTGTGTAAATAACGAAATTCAGACTTTAAAAAAAAAAAAATAGCACATATATATATATATATATATATATATGTATACAATCACAAATAAATGCAAAAACAGCTTACAACATATGCAGGTTACTGGTATGTCTTCATTTCAACAGAAATTCAGCAGTCAAAGGGTGTCCATAAGGAGTTTAGACCTTGCATATCCACCCAAGTGTGTTTAAATAAAGTACCACTATATGTAATAAAAGGATCAATGCCAAATATAATATATAAAAACAATATACAAAATTCAATGCCCTACACGTTTCATTGGCAAATCATCAACTTCCTCAGGGCCTCTCTTTAATACAAATACTTGCTAAAGAGAGCCCCTGAGAAAGTTGGTGATTTTCCGACGAAACGTGTAGTGTGATTCATTCAATTTCATGATTTAGTTGAGCACTCAAGAAAGTATTGCATACTATAATAAGTCTACAGTATCAACCTCTAAACCTTTTTCAATGTCTAACGGGATATTGTTTGAACACGGATGAGCCATAACATTATGACCACCCGCCTAATATTGTGTAGGTACCCCTTTGCTGCCAAAACAGCCCTGACTCGTTGAGACATGGACTCCACTAAACCTCTGAAGGTTTCATGTGGTACATGGCACCAAGACGTTAGCAGCAGGTCCTTGAAGTCCTGTAAATTGCAAGGTGCAGACTCTATGGATACATCCTGGTGTTATGTGTTCTCCAGGAAGGCGCACCCAGCCATCCATGTGATGTAAAGGAAAACGTGATTCATCAGACCAAGCCACCTTCTTCCATTACTCCGTGGTTCAGTTCTTATGCTCATGTGCCCATTGCAGGTGCTTTCGGCAGTAGACAGGGATCAGCATGGGCACTCTCTGTCTGTGGCTAGTCTGCTCCATAAGCAACAAACTGTGATTCATGCTATAAGAACCAGCATTACCTTAATCAGCAATTAGAGCTACAGTAGCTCGTCTGTTCGATTTGACCACACAGGCCAGTCTTTGCCCCCCACATGTATCTATTAGCCTTGACCGCCCATGACCGTTTTTCAAGTTCACCGCTTGACCTTCCTTGGACCACTTTCGATAGGTACTGACCACTGCAGACAACACCCCACAAGAGCTGTTTTGGAGATACTTTGAGCCAGTCGTGTAGCCATCACAATTTAGCCCTTGTCAAAGTAGCTCAGATCCTTACGTTTGACCATTTTTTCTGCTTCTAACAAATCCACTTTGAGGACAAAATGTTCACTTTCTGCCTAATATATCCCACCTGCTGATAGGTGCCATGATAACAAGATTATTAGTGTTATACACCTCACCTGGCAGTGCTCATAATGTTATGACTGATCGGTGTATAATTATCAATCAGTGCAAAGTTTGTACTAATTAAATAATGTGGTAGTCAATGAATTTTGAGTCTAATTCAATGAATGTGAACATCAGAGCTAATAACTTTAGAGTCATCTTTAAACATCATTTAACTTATTCAATGTAAAAAGATTGCTAAAACCTGTGAATTGTTTTAATTATTTGATTATGAACTGCAAAATGACAAGCGACAATGCATTGGTTTCTTGATTAAATAATCTGGAAACATGGTATTTTGCCACATCTTCCACTGTAGCCTTTGATTCATTATTGGTATACACACCACATTTCCATGAACGTGTTCTCAATTCATTCAGTAATATATATCATCATGTCTGTATAGTCATTTAATTTGTGCTAATACTCATGATTTTATCAATTTAGGATCACAAATATGCCTTGTCTTAATATTCCCCAGTGCTTGCTATGAAGTAGCCAGAATATTTTGATCTCTCCGCTTAAGAGCCGAGGAGTTTGGGCTAGTCTCAATGAAGGTTGTGCTGTCCTCTGACCACTAATCAGAGGCCATCGCACCACTCTTGCCAACACATTTATTCCTTGAAGAAGCCCGTAAGGTTATACATGGCAAAAGGCTCGTTGGATACATAGAGAATGGCTGTCTTTACAGCATTTACCAAGTGGTGCTGACATGGGGCTACTATTTAGCTTCTCTTTGTTTTTGTGGGAAATCTCTGGCTACCCCCACAGCACTAGCTTTAATTTATATAGAAATTAGGAACTTACTGTTTTATTTACAGGCATTTTTATTACAATCAGAATATGCCCTACAACATTTTTACTTTAACATTATCAGCCCCTAAGTGGTTACTTTTTAGCACTTTAAATAAAGGTTGCATGTTTCTGTTAATTTGGAATAGGTTACATCACCTTTTACATTGCTGTATAACAGTTTAAAGCCCTTTTCTTCTATTTTTGTGTTATACATATACAACAGTCTTCACAACATACATCAATAACAAGTGTAAAGACATTTATTTTGTTATATTTTATTTTATTTAGACATTTATCATAACACAGATTGGAAATCAGCTTTATCTCTTCTCCATTTCTACTTACATGCCAGCTTTAGATTTCTATGTAGATCCTTTTTCAGATCCAAAAGATAGAGATGGGGTTAATAAAAATTGTAACCTAAGACAGAGGTATAGGGTTGTGTAATTGGCTAATTTACTGATTTACTGTGTTGTTGCATATATGTGGCTCTATAGGTTACTTGTAAAAAACAAAACCATAATATTAGAATGTGAAAAAACACACATTTTTGACATTGATTAAAGTTACTGTTCCTTTGTGAAAAATTAATTATGTCCTTTGATTCAGAGTTTGAGTTATTGATCAGTATGTCAAACCACTATGATGGAATTTTGTCCCAATCCTCAAGCCCACTGGTTACATCATCATATTGTACCACCCAAGTGTTCAAATTTTTTTTGTTTGTTGTTTTTTTAACAATATTTCTATATATTATATTGTGTACATATATATATATTCTAAAAGGACTTTGTTGTATATCTAACAAAGTCAAATAAAATGCTTTAGTGAAGCCCCATCCTAAAACAAGTCTCCCTTTTTGGCCATTTGGAGGTGCATTGTATGATTTCTTGAATTAATACAATAAGGCATGACCCATTGGACAATCGTTAGGCCATTTGCCCTGCATGTCCTATGGCTAATTTGGCACTGATGGCCAAACACTGTGATTGATACTGTTGTTCAAAACATTAATATTTTTACTCATGTTGTCAAATAGTCATCTCAGTTACATTTTTAAAGTTTTGGTATATACTGTATATGGTATTGGAGATTATGTAAGTGTCTTGTGAAGCCTACATTTCTTTGAATAAGAACACACAAATATTCAGTTCCTTGTATCCTTCATTGGCATGAGTTGGCGTAAATGTGACACTAATTCTATCTGGCTGTTAAATCCTATGTATTGTTTTGAGGCATTAAACGCATGAGATCATGGTCACAGACTCGTATTCCTGTTTGGCAGCTATGTAAAAAAATGCATAATTAGCGGACATTCAACTATAATAAAGGATAAGGAAGGTGGCAAAGAATAAAGACTTTGTTGGTTTAAAGAGGCACTCCTTCCTGTAACTAATAGTAGTGTTATTTAAAATCAGTAATTTTACTTTATATGAATTTGAACCTTATACACGGTTTTCTGTTACCAGGCATATATGTATCACTGGTTACGGAACATATTGGGTCAAGATGGGGACACATGTTTCTCATGTAACAAAATACAGTGCAGAAATACAATTTTTAAACACACGCAAAAAAAAAAGATTAAACATAGTCTGTCACATATCCCAAATCCTTTATTTTTATACTTCAATATACACCATATGACCTAAAGAATTTGGACACCTGACCATCATTCATATATGCACTTGTTGTGTCATTATATAGGTCCAATGTAGCTGGAAAAGTGGACATCCACATCATGTGACCTAGAAACGTAAGTGCAGTGTCTTTGAAATCTTCCAAGGGGTTTGTTTTCAAGCAACGTATACTTTGTGAGGGTAATTGTGATGTTTAGGGGCAGTTATCTGCTCCAATTTACATCTTGACCTGTGATGCCAAATTCACCTCAAGTAAGCTACCAATGCAAGCTGAACTTCTGCTTAAATAAACTAGTTTTCCGTGTGTAAAGGTGAAAACTTTTCCAGGGAATCAAGGATAAACATAAGGATCCAGAAATGTTTGACATTCAAAGGGTTAATATGGAACCCCTACCTCCCCTTTGCGGCTATAAAGAAGCCCAAGTGCACTAAGCGGGCCAGGTGGGTGACAGACCCGGCACAGGCTGGTGTTTTTGTGGGGGCAGCCATCTTACATGACCCACTTCCTGTTGAGGTCTGGGACCTCTGCTTCGGATGAATAAAAGTAGGCATTTTGGCCCACGGTATCCTCGTCCTGCGATAGGATCTTCTTTCCTAATATTTTTATCTATTGTACTGTAAACTGTGAAGCACTAAGTACATGCTATAGAAGAATGGACCAAAGACTGATTAAGATCTGAGTCTTTCCAGTGGAAAAAATGTTTGGGTTTTTTTTAACTATAAATAGGCGTGGGTACTTCATGTAGGAAAATAAAATACAAAATAGGATACTAATACGGTGTAGTAGTTTTATACATAATGGTTATCCCAAATGAATACATAGAAACCCCTTTAGATGTTCCACTCACAAGGAAAGAGCCTTTTGGACCAGGTCCACATCATCCCAAGATCACTGGGATAAAACATGTAAATAAAACTAGTGAGGAGATTATTTTGATGAAAAAACTAGGTCAAATAAAGACAAAATTGATTTTTCTTCTCCTACATGAAGAAGAAATGCACTATAACATCTGGTTTCTCATTCTGAAAACATTCTAAACACATAGACATTAATATCTACTACTTGTAGCATTGCATCCACTCTTCTAGAAGTGTAATTGTGTGTGTGTGTGTGAGTATGGATGTGTAATTGTGTGTGTGTGCATGCATGTATGTGTTTTTTTGTTGTGTGAGCATGTAAATGGGGGGAGATTGCAAGCCTGGCCTTATGAAATGTCATAAAAGTCCTTGTTGGTGTAATGGTCACGTGTCCCAATACTTTTGTCCATATAGTGTAGATGCCATGAAAACTTTATGATTCTGTGTTTCTTGATACATAGTGAATGTGCAGTCCAGATGAGTGGCATCTCCAGCAATCATATTTAGGGTGGGCACATGGGTTTACCCAGCACCCAGATTGTACCCACGGTGGTCTCCTCACAGAGTCTCAGGGCTGCTCTCAGTCAGGGCTTCTATGAGTCTGGCTCACGCACACTCTTTATTCATTCTATACTCTTAAGGCCTAAACCAGTAACAGTAATGGGTAGACTGTAAAAATACACACATATACACTACTATTAGACATGCCTGCCCATAGACACAAACATTTGCCCATACACACAAGCGCAAACACACACATTTACACTTGCACTTACACAAAAACATCCTGGCTTACAGTTGCCCTTGCACTCACACACTTGCGTGCCCTTCTAACATACAAACACTTTTGAAACATAAACACACCATCTCTCTCTTCCCTTTCTCATTACCTCCTGTATATCTCCCCTTCTTTCGGATCCTCCCCTTTCTCATTATCTTATCTCAGCTATTACTTTGTCTTTATTTCTCCACCCTCCCTTTCTCTTTATCTCACCCTTCTCTTTGATCTCCCCTTCTCTGCGACTCTTTCTCTCTCATTTCCACGTATCTCCCCCATTTTATCTCTATTTGTTCTCTTTATCCCCCACCCTTGATATATCTCTTCCTATAAGGCCTAAAATGACTCCCTAGTCCCACAGTTTACTGCAATGCTCAGCTCTGTAAGGGTGTCAGGCCCCATCCATGTCTTTTGTTTTCCTGTCTTGCTGTGATCCATTTCTGGATTTCCGTATGTTCCATCCTGAACCTCTGATTCCTTGATTCCAGTTCTGCTCTTTGCTTCAGCTCTGTTTCCTTTATAAGCTGTGCCCCACCCGTGTGTTCTGTTTGTCTCAGTCAGTGGTCTAAAGGTATGTCCTTCTTGGTTATGTGTATAGATTAATTGTTCCGTTTATTAGTACTTCCATTAGGACCCACCGAAAATTGGAGTACTTTGGCGTAGTGGTGGGCTGTGCATACGATGGCCATAAGATGTGACTAAATCTCAAATTATTATCACATAGTCCTGTATTTATGTATGCCTTGTCTGTTATACTCCTTGCTCTGTCCCCCTTGCTTCCTATGTGTCTCCTGTACTCTGCTGAGCTTCCCTACTCCCAGCCTGCAGCATCTTGCACATGATTCTACTGCTATGTCTCATGCCTGCTCCAGGGTGCCTGCAGGATATCTTCAAGTTCTGGTTAACATCAGCTGCTATATCAGGGCACTGGGCTCTGTGGATACGCTCACTGTCGGATAGAAAATTACTATTTAGGGACAAAACTTTTTTTTTTACATATATACATATCAGAAAGGTGTCCTTGTTATATGGAGTGTTAAGCGATGCTCCTCCTGACTTTTTACCCATGTTCACCTGGGGCTGGAACAGAGAATTGCCCTACCCACAGCGAAACAGTGGTGTAAAATATTTTACATAACTTCACACTGCTCCATTAACTCCCGCCCCCAAGAATCAGCTTACAAACTTAGGGCAAGATAGTACTGTGCGCCAGTGGTGTTCCATAAAATGTACCCTCTCGCCCAAGACACGTGCTGGTAGTGCAGAGAAGAACCAGTGTGGTAAAATCCCTGAGTTTATCTCCAATTGTTCCATGAGAGATGGAATAGAATTTAGTGGGTCTGAAAGAGCCAATACAACATCATCCACATTTAAATCCTACATTAAACAGCATAGCTGATGGTGCACTATATAGTGCTATATGTCACAGAAGAATGTGCCAATCCATATTTGAGTAGTTTTTTTTTTTAAGTAATGCTAGTGGAGCCTATCAAATATACTTGCGTATTTGTTTTCATAGGAATGGGTTTTCAAGGCCCCTGGGAATCGGCGTAGCTAAATGGACAGGGAGCATGTATGTGTGTGGGTGAGTGCATGCTCAGGGCATGTGTGTTTTTGATTGGGGTATGTTAATTGAGGGGTGGGAGACCCTAGGTGATATAAGGTGCCCTCTGGGTGACCCCGGTCACTGTCCTTTTTTACAGACACAGCCAACAGTCTTACCTGCTTCCCACCTTCCCTCCCTATTTTTTGTGTACTAACTTTCTTTCTTTTGTCACAGCTGGCGGTTTGTGTGTCCTTGCCGGTCTGGTTTTGGTAAGTGATGGAGTTTGGATGCTGGTGTAATGGAAGGCTCAATCCTCCCCTAACCTCTGGTGTTTTATTGGACGTGCCCACCGAGCTTGTTGGACGGCGGGTGGTTAGCATTGGTGGTGGGACAGCGAAAGGTAGCTGTCAATTTTGTTTGGACGAGGGGGGAGGTGAGTACCTGTGGTCTGGATTGTGCAGTGTGAGAGGCCGGCAAGGACGGGGTTAATTCGGTTCCTGTGTTGGTTATATTTGAATATGTTACGGTAATGTGTTATGTATATTTGTATTTATTATTTATCGGTTATTGTATGTTATTCTTATTGGTTTATGGTGTTTTGGGCCAACACAGTGTTTTATGGTTTTATAATAAAATTGTGCTGTGGCCTGCTTTATCCAATTTCGGTCTCCGTGTCGTTATTTGGTGGGTTAAACTGGTATTGGGTTTACAATGCACGATACACACTACCTACATACATGCCAAATTTTACCGAATAACAAAAGAACAAATGCAACATTGGAAGAAAAAAATGAAAAACAGACAGTAGACAGAGCAATTATTTCCTATGTAGAAGCACAGGATCCATTGCACCTACTCAAATCTGTAATAAAAAGCACCACAGAGCTTGAAGCTTTAAGTTTCCTGGATAAATACCACTAGCATTAACTACACTAGGTCCATACTAGGATTTTCTTAAGGTTCATACTAGGCCTTAAAACATGGTACTATGTATGTAAAAGAATTGGGCAACTTGGTCTAGAACTAGCCATTCACGACAAACATAATGCTGTTATTAACATTTTTTATGTCTCCATACTAAAAAAACTCTAGCCTGTCTATACTTGTGGCACACAGCCATTGAAAAGGAAAATTTGGCTTGTATATGCTAATCCTTTTCCATATTATGACTCACCTGGAACACTATCCCTTTTTTGTTCTGTACAGCTATTGTTCACAATATCTTATACAGCGTGCTTTCTGCTTCAATTCTTTTCTGTTGTTTGCTAATGGAGAACTAGCATTCTTGTATTTTCACAAACCAAAGGTTACTAACCACCTGGCAAGCTTCAAGCGAGAACATTCGTTGTATATTATTGATTTTTTTAATGACTATTTTTATTCTTGTCCTAAGCTGGATACAGTGTTTAGTTGCACATATCACCAACAATTTATATATATAATTTGTTAAGATCAGTTGAAGAAGACATTGGTTTCTGCCATTTTGACAGGATTGGACTTCTGTCTGGGTCATTATACACAATGAATTAGTGATTACAACAGTGAAATATTTTTGAAATAAAGTGAAATAAAACAGTGAACAGTGAAATTTGAACAGTGAAATAAAGCTTCTTCCCTGCTTAATCATCTGCTCTCTGCACCACCACTATATACACGCCGTAGTGGTGAAATACTTTATATAGGCCATTACCCATTGTGTTTGCATCCCAATATTCTCTGTAATTGCAAATATGCATAGTTCTCACACACTATTCTTTATGTGTAAGAAAATGAACAGAAGAAAATACCAAGAATTGCCCAAGTTCGTCGTGATGAGCTCTAAATTTCTTACCCTGGCATAGCTCAAAACATTAGTTTCCACCAAAGCAGGCACCTTGACACTGACACGGCTGCTGATGGCCAAATCATACTCTTCGGGTTGGTGGTTCTTTTGTGTGTTGGGTTTAGACTGTTTTTATAAGTGGAATTAGTCTAATATAATTTTGGAGATATTTTATTTGTTATGGCACAATTAAGCAAAATGAAGTTCCTACCGGGAAATCGGTTAATTTATTTGTTTCTAAACAAAAGATATATATTTTGAATACAATTGCAATGATACTTGGACTCCTGTTACCGGCCTATTCCCAGCAACCTATTTCAACTCAATGTATGTTATTTTACTCATAGATATTACTATGTTATATATTATTATGTTAAGACGTTATAAAAAAGATACACAGTATCCTACAAAATATATGTATTTATTAGATATGCAGTTTTGTTCATCATTCAGTAAAAAATTGTATAAAAATTTTGTTACAAATCACATATAAAAAAAACAGATATAAAAGGAGGACAGACATTAAGTACAAACAATTCTGTGCAGCTCTTAATTAGCTCACATTTTGAAAAGAAAACATATTGGTTTAAGAAGTAAGCTGAACAAGCCTGAGTATAACTGGTAAAATGGTGTACAAAACGTGTATCATATGATTAACTGCAGTTTTGTTGGATAATTGATGTAAAAAAGAAATAGCTGCATAAATCATTTGAAATTAACAAAATTAATGAAATTCAAAGAATGAAATGTACAAACTCCGGGTACACTGCTAAATCCATTTGGAGACAAAGTTGGAAACAATCATTGCTGATATCTTGTAAAAAATAAACAGGCCCTATATTCATAATTACGCTAATTCCATATGTGTACAATACATGCTAATAATAATAATAATAATAATCATAATATGGCTGATTATTTCACATGTACAACTGTAACTTCATGGGGTTCTTCAATGGTCCTGCTTTCAGATTTCATCTTGGGACCTTTTGTTTTAACACCAACATTTCTGAATAAGCAGGGATCATGACGACATTAGGCTACAGATGTTTGGGTGCTTTTGGAAAACAGTATTTTCCCTTGAAAATGCTAATGTGAGTTAAAATAATGTTAAAATATTGCCATTTGGGATTATGGCTATTTTTGACATATATTTGAGCAGTGGTGTTAAAATATATGTATGAAAGATTTGGGTCAAGCAAAGTTTTGCATTGACACAAATGTATCTCCATTATGTAACCCTGAATAAAGTAAATCGGCATTTAGTGTATTAATGGCAACGGCAGTAAATGTGTTAGTGTTTACAGAAAATGTAAAGTTTGTTATGATTTCAGTGCATTGTATGGGTATTTCATGGCATGTTTGCTAACTGTAGCACATATCAAAGCTATTTATTTCCCTTGAAAAGAAATCTTCTGTGATAGTAGATGAGGGAACATATTCTAGACAGTCTGTGTTAGTGTAGGAATAGGGCCCCTGAGTCTTCATTGATCCTTGATGAACCAGAGAGCAGCAGTATTGACAGTAACAGAATGTGGATCCATTCTGCTGTTGGCAGTAATCATTTGCAAAGGCGCAACTTGCAGGGTCCTGGAATGATGGAGAACTATACCTCTGTGGGGCAAAGGCTATTTCTTGGTGAGATGGAGAATATTCAAATGAGTTTGAAATATCTGATGAGTCTGAAAGTGATTCTGGGGTCTGTAAAATAAAACAAAAATGTTTTTATTTAATTAATTAAATCTTTACATTTAGTGTGCTACTTGTTCCAGTAGCAAAATTGTAAGGGATCCAATCCTAAATATTTGCTTTCCTTGCAATCCATGCATATAACTATAATGAAACATTAAATGCTAATATACCCTTTGTTTAGCTGAGAAACCAAAGATGAGTCCATAAAGACTTATAAAAATGTATATGCGAAGTTCATAAATAATTAATATATATAATAAGAAAACCTGTTACAGTGATCAGCGCAAGCTTTCGTGTTCTATAGGTAAAATATTGAAATTGTTTAACTATGACCCACAATTCTCAGCCTGCCATCTGATAACTGATGCTCAAGATAGTTAAAGGTCAACAAGAATGTGATTACCTTTCAGCTAAATCATACAATCAATATTTCATAATACATGCTAGCAAAGCTTTCTTTAAAATAAGAGGACCAGAAAAAAGGTTTTTTTTTTAATAAATAAAACACCGAGAACCTATTACGCTTTATGGTTTGCGTCTATTCTGCTTCTAATTTCAAGTATGGAAAAATACATTTATGTTTTAAATGTACAGTACTTAACATAAGTACATGACCTAAAGGCAATAAAGTATTAATATTCAAAAATGCAAAAATGGATTTAATTTAAAATGTTTATTATGTGCACACATGTACACAAAAATGGTAATGTTTTTAACTTTTTTCATATTCTGCGCTTTTGGCTATTTTATGAATGGTGATATATTATGTTTTTGTATTTACTCACCTAAGGTAGCAGGTGGAAATCTATTAGATATTTTGCAATATTTCTTAATTACTCAGTATACTCCCAATTCCCTTTGTATAGCATTGGACAGAATAAAGTTTCAAATGACTGCCTGTTTAAATGGTTGGAAGGTGATGATACATTCCTTCAGTGATTTAACTATCAGAACACAATGTTATATCTATCTATGTAGTGGAGAGACTGTAAACTTTACCATGCTCTGGTTGAAGATGGGGGCTGGCATGATGTTGTCTTCTGGGTAACCAATAGATGGATTCTGCATGAAATTAAAAGTGTTTTCTGCAGGAGGGTCTGGTTGGAGGTAAGCATTCAGAAGCAGCTGATCCACAAAACTCAAGGAGTCTTCCTGGGAAACATAATTTGGCAACTCTCTTGTCTGATAATTGCAGCTTGGTTCAGATGGGATAGCTTGGCAACCACTATACATTTCTAGGATTGACATAGAAAGCCAGGGTTAATGTATTGTACACAATTACATATTTTCATATGAATTAGAATAAGTCACTAAAATACATTTCAGCAACAGATCCATGGTTTCTTACTTGTACCAAATCAGCTGAAATCAACAGCTTAGTTCTTCTGTAATGAATCTTTTAATACACCACTACACATACTTACACTTTGAAGAAACTCACTTATGCCTACTCCTGTTTTGTGCATATCATCACTCAATAGTAATAGCAACAATATATATTTCAATTATCATAAAATGGTAATATAGTAAACTGTACTAAGTACAGCACCCAGTTGCTATTAAAGGTATTTTTTTATTTAAAAAAATCATGATTATGATATAGTTTCAACTGATCAATTACTATGCAGGGTTCAATTGATTTTTATTTATTTTTTTCTTGAAAGGTACTTTAAAAGCTCTCTAAAGCAATTAGATAAATCATCAGCATAGAAACTCTTATGTGATTTAATACATAAAAAGGGGGCAGTGCTATTAACAAGTGAACAAAAACCACAGATGCCATGGTTATATCTCTTTTATTTTCCAACAAAGAAAGTGTGTGTACATTTTAAGAACTGGGTATATATGTATTAAAAACTTCTGAAACAACTTTTGTTTAGACAAGCAGATTAAAAATATGCAAAATTGGGGTATTTAAAAAAAACAACCTTAAATGGCTATCCTGTTGTCCTCATCTGCATTCCTTTTACATTTTCAGGATCTGATTGGTTGGAATAATTATTGAGTGGATCTTAAGTTGAGGCTGTAAGCTTTGAGTCTTGTATGTATTAAGAATTCACAGTGACTTTCTACTGATTTTTTTTTTTTCCTTCATTTTTTTTTTTTACCAACCTGATGAAGAAGGGAATGGATTCAGAAAACTCTATTCTACCCTCCTGGATTTCCTGAAAAATAATAAAAAAAACAAATATATATTTTTTTTTTTTCAGAAAAAAATATTTTGAAGGGTGGAGTCTCTATGTGTATACAATACATATTATTTTATATAACTTAATTTTTTTTTTGGAAAATCAACTCTTCATTCCCAGTACAAAAAGAAGGTAAGTCTGATTCTTATATATGTTGCAGAAGTGAGCATAAGAAACAATTTGCTGTAAGTAAAGAGTTGTTTTCTTGTCAGATAATTACCTTGTGCCTGCAGGGTATAAAGATCTTGGTATGTGAAACGTATTACATGTAAGATACTGCATGCAAAAACTGTACCATTTATACAAAATTGTTGGACGAGTTCATATACCATATAAATTCTGTTATAACAGTGTTTTGGTGGAAGCAGGTAGAAAATAACCCCATTTAATGAGTTATACATCCAGGAAGGAGTTAAAATGGTTTAAATCTATGTGTATTATTAATCAAGCCATTAGGATAAAATATTAGTTTATTCCAAAGGAATAAGGCATTTGGAATTTT